>BQNB010113899.1:0-21854 GCA_026074375.1 Tanacetum coccineum
CCAGATGTGAAACTCAAATGTAGCACAAAGGGACCAAGTTACACAACATATGAACTAATTCAGCAACCAACTTTGTGATGAATTTAAACAACTGAATATCACCTCTATTTAATTAACATCTTCAAATGTATGACATTTATTTAATAAATTAAATACATTCAAATTATGAATTCTATTAGCTGCTTAAAAGTTATGTTATTAGATACATGTGTGTGACTCATCACTTACATGGTCATTAAAATCCTAACAATAGCAGCATTAACCTGCAATTTATATTAATAGGTTGGCCATTTGCTTCACTTAACTATAAAATGATGGAGTTGTAAAAGCTAAGCTACAGTAAGATAGGTACCAAGTAAAAGTTGTGCTGCGTCTTTTTTTCAGTTGGGTAGTTAGTTACATAATTAGATTTGGTGAATATTTCAGGCGGATGTGAAAATTTCGTTCAAATAGGAGGATTTGAAAGAGGCTGCGGTATTGGATGCGACTTATGTTGATCCACAAGTACTTTGTATCGAAAGGGGTGCATCACGCAAGGGTGCGTTCGGGCTTTTTGGTTAGTTGGCGACAAATTCTAAAGACTTGGAAGAACGGGCCGCAATTTTCTTTAAGGTGTTCCAAAACCAAAATGGGTGATACTATGTGTTAATGTGTAGCGATCTTAGCAGGTTTGTGACTATGGACCTAAGTTTTTTGTACAGATGGAAATTACTTAACTTGTTAATTGATTTGTAACCATTTATTTGTATTCGTTTAATAGATCTATGGTTAGGAGCAACATCGACACGACAAGTTTTGGTGCTTTTTCATCCGCTTGGAGATCATCTTCTTAATCTATGAAGCACATTTATGAAATTTTAAGGGTTTGCTTCTATCACCATTTCTGTCATAAATGAGGGCATCTTAATCAAAGCCTTTAATTTTTTTCTGCAAGTTAACCTGCAAGTCTGCAATCAATTACAACACTGGGTTTAAAAAGGTTATGTTTGGTTTAAAATTGGTTACTGGGTCACTTTTATAGTACGTGTTAACACAAGCTTAACGAAACACCTTGAAAGGGCTTATTAGCTTTTCTAAGTTACAATACGCTATCCACCACTTAAACAAAGGTTTACCAAACACCCCCTTATATATATAGATAGTCAGAAGTTCATCATTGTTGTTCTACAAAGTTGGTTGCTGAAGTTTATTGTATTAGCAGCATAACATTCTAGAATTTAAATTTCACTGTAAATTGCTATAGTGTAGTTGTCAAAATTTAGTCATATAATGAATCATTATTTGTTGTTGTTTTGTCGGTTTTCGAAACGGAATGTCGTTTGGATTCTGTTTCAAATTCAGTGAGACTACAAAATAACTGAAAAACTTTTGAGACATAAAAAAGATGGCGTGTGTCGTGTTTTGGTTAAGTTGCAGCAGCGCCAAATAAAATATACCCGAAAACTTTAGTAGTGGGTTCAATTCGGAAGCATCTAACTGAAAGATTATTGCTTGTTTCCCTCTTTTGCTATCTACAACTACGAGTTAGGTTTCAATTGTGGTTGTGATTATTTACACAAGTAACTCGACATATTCCATAACATATTTACAATAAATTAAATGATTATAGAAAATGGACTTTGTTGAATGTTAGTAGTGTATAGAGAAAAGTTAGACAAGTAAAGGTTCCAAAAGTCAGGCGTAATCATTCTTCTAAGTAAAAAATTTACTCTTCATTGCATTTCTGATGCATATTTCCTTTTCATGCGCTCTTAAAACAAGATGTAGTTGATGTTTAAGCAAGATTGTGTTTTGATGTATGATTGTTGTGGTTTAGTAAAATATTGAATATTAGTGTGTAATTGTTGAGGTTCGATAAAGAATTTTTTTTAATATAAAATGCTCTATACTAAGCAAACCTCATAGACCAAAAACGTTAAACGAAAAAAAAACGTAGCTAAAGTTTTATATGATAAAACACAATAATCAAAGTTCGCCGCAACGAAGCGCGGGTTTTCAAATCTTCTTGTTATGAAAAACTAAAATACAACACATGGTAAAAATAATATATTTAATTAAACAATATTCAAACCGGATATATAAACCGAACAACATTTTTTGAGCTGCAAACCCATTCTTATACCACCATACTGTCATTTCGATATCCATTGTAATTCCTACACGCAAACTAATTTTATATTTTCTTCTCAAGTACATATGAAACTCGACACTGAACTAAAGGTTTGATATGCAGCCTCCTAAACTGTTCGCATTGCTCTCTTCGATTCAAGCCATAAAATTACACTTCACATCGGCCAAAATGGATAAAATATGAGATGAACGAGGATTAGAAATTGTTTCTGCTCCAGAATGACCGGCGATAGAAGACGACTTATTCAATAAATCGTGCATAAGGGTAAGAAACATTGGATGAACTAATGCGAATGGGTGCAAGCCTCACTGCTTGAAAAGACCCAATGCTGACCACCGTGAGACACACGAAAATGCAGGTAACGTCAGATGGGGAAATGGCATTAAGCACCCTTCGAAAAAAGTGGACCATCATTCTTCAATTGATGAGCTTTAGCGAACAAATCTTATCTTATGTCATATCTTTTTTCTAGTCCCTTTCCTAGAGATACATGTCTCTCTACAAGTTCGCTGTGAACTGAGCGAGGAAATGATCAGCATTAGTATTTCTAAAAACATATACACTATCTATGTAAAGTCCCAAGGTCTGTTTTTAAACCAATTCATATACTGGGTTAATTAGCTACACATACTCGCTTAGAAGTCATATTTGACACTCATATCATATGCACACCTAACTACCATAGACTATGTCCTGGACTAGTTTTTTGGACTTAGACGGCTATACGAAGATAAGACCAACCCAAATCCAGAGCATTGGAAACAAGTTCATTACAAAATAAGAAACAAAATACAGCAACATAAACATCTACTGTATCAACTAGTGCATAACCAAATTCTCTTCTCTCTCCTAAAATGGCGATTTCTCGCCAAAATTAACTCAATTGAATTCCTTCATTTTCCTTAAATCTAACCGTCGATATTACAATCAAATTACACCTTTGGAATCTTCACCTTATTCCGATCACATCGGTGTCGGTTTTAGACTGAATTATTGGTAGGATCTTATAATTAGGGTTGGAGGTTGTTTTGGCGCCTAAATTCGATTTGAATTGTGTGCGTTAATCCTGGGTGAATTTGTTGTAATTCAGTTAGATCTATGTTCCTGTTGACGTAATTCGTGTTTTCTGTGTTCTAATTTGGTTTCTCCTTGTTAGATTGCATTTCCCCCAATTTGTATTAACCCTAATTGAAAATGACAAAAAGAAATGTTAGGATTCCAGTTAAATTTGATGATTCTATGCATAGTATTAATAATACTAAAAACAAAAATAAGAAAATTGCTTCAAAAAATAATGGTAGTAGTGCTGTAGAACAACCAATGGAATCTGATGATGTTAGGAATGAGGGGAAAGGATTTGTGTCTAGGAACTTTGATGAAGATGAGTGTTAATGGAGAATGAGAATTGTGATGAGGGTGGTGTGTATGGCAAGTGTTCAAATGAGAAGGGAATGGATGTGGAAGCAGAGGAACATAATGACAATGGGGATAAATAAGGTAGTGTACAGGGTATTAATATGAGTAGTGTTGAGAGGGAAGTTAGTGGTAAGAAGGAAATTAATGCTGATAGGAAGTCATTTATTGAGGCAGTTTTTGGAAGTCTGAATGTTACTGATAGAAGTTTAGAATGTATTCCTATAGAGTTAGATGATAATGGAGTGGAGGTAGTGGTGTTTGATGAGATAATGGTGGCTGAAGGAAGCAAAAGGTGGGAGTTGACTTTGTGTGGGTTCTTTGTAGGGTATAAGATGTCTGTTAATGAGTTAAGGTATAACCTTAGAAGAATGTGGAGTAGGTTTGGGTTTAAAGACATTGTTGATTATAATAATGGGGTATTTTTTATGAAGTTTCATCATGAAGAAGGGTTGAATCAAGTGGTTAATAGTGGACCTTGGATGGTGAATAGGAAACCTTTGGTGGTACTGAAATGGAGTGTGGATCTATAGCTTGATTGTACTGAACTTGACAAAGTTCCATTATGGGTTAGATTGTGTAACATTCCTATTGAGGCATGGACAGCTAAGGGTATTAGTGTTATAGCTAGCAGAGTTGGGAAACCTTTGGTTATGGATGCTGTTACTGCAAGCAAATGTAAGCAAGGGATTGGATTAGTGAGGTTTACTAGAGTCCTGATTGAGGTTAATGCAAAAAAGGAATTGGCAGAGACTGTTGAAATAGTATATAAGGATTCCAAGGGTGAAGTTCAATGCAGGAAGAATGTTAGGGTTGCTTATGATTGGAAGCCTCCAATTTTCAATACATGTGGAGTGTTTGGGCATGCTGATAGTTGTTGTCCCAAGAAGGAACCAATTATAGTAAATAGTGGAAATAATGTGAAGGAACATCATAGTGAGCAGAAGGAGGATCAAGATATTAATACAAAAGAGAATAATAATGAGGGTTTTGAAGAGGTTAGGAATAAGAAGAAGGTTGGAGTTGATAATAAAGATAGAAATCAAAACTTTAAAGCTAATCCACAAATTAATAGGCCTGGAAACAATGTTAAGAGTGTTTATCAGGCTAAGAGAAAGGAGCATGAGGAAAAAGTGCAGACACATGTGAAGAGTAATAATACTACAGAAGAGAAGAATGGTCCTAATATTAGTGCAAATGCAGAAGGAAAATCAGGGCAGAGTAAAAAGCAGTGGTCTATTCACAAGGACTTAATTGATGCTATGAAGAGATCAGCAAATAAGTTTACTGTTTTGGAGATGTTTGATGTTAATGAACAAAATGAATTAAAGGAGATTAAAAATATGAAGATTGTGGATGAATTCTTAAGGAAGCAAGTTGATCCTTGTGAGAATGATATGAGAGATTGGGACTTGGATATGATTGCATATTTTAAGAAGAAGAAGGAATTACTTGTTGATAAATGAGTAATGAAAGATGGTGCAAATGATAAACATGAAGTGGAGGATGTATTGGAGGAGTTGAATGAAATAGCAAAAAATATGAAGGGGAATGATGTGCAGGGTATGGATGGAGGAGTATTGGGAGAGTACTGATTTCTTCTTATATTAGATATGGATTTTAAAGTTGGTACATGGAATATCAGAGGCCTTAGTTCCTCTGAAAAGCAAAAGGATGTGGTGAATTTCATAAGAGAAGAAAGGTTGCATATATGTATTGTCCTGGAAACTCAGTTAAAGAGTAAAAGGATTGTAAAAGTATGTGAAAGGATTTATGGTAGATGGAATTGGTTCACAAATATGAGGTATTGTAATAAGGGATGCAGAATTATGGTTGGTTGGAATGAAGATGAAGTCAGGTTGTCTGTTATTCATATGGCAAGACAATTTTTCTTAGTTCATGTGGAGACAAGGAAGAATGTGAAGATGTATGGTACTTTCATTTATGCTTCTAATAGAGGTATGGAAAGGAAGGAGTTATGGAAAAACTTGGATATATATAGAAGAATAATTGGGAAGGAGACATGGTTCTTAAATGGTGATATGAATGTTACTTTAGCTCCTAATGAGCATTCAGTGGGATGGTCAAATATTACTAAGGATATGAAAGAGTTCAAGTGCTGTGTGAATCAAATTGAAGTGGAAGACATTAATAGTTCATGGCTGTTTTTCACTTGGACTAAAAACTTGCATACAATGAAACAAGGAGGGCAAGTTGGTATTTTGAAGAAGTTAGACAGAATTATGGGAAGTGAAGAGTTTATAAGCAGGTATCCTCAAGCTTATGCCATGTTTTTACCTTATATAATTTCTGATCATTGCCCTATCGTGCTTGTCATTCCTAATGGGGTTCAAGTAAAAAAGAAACCTTTCAAGTTTGCCAATTTTATAGCTGAAAAAGAGGAATTTATGGCTCTGGTTAATCAATATTGGGGAGAGGTAGATAATGGTTGTACAATGTTTAGAGCTGTCAAAAACATGAGAAATCTTAAGAAGTATATGAAGAATTTGGCATGGAAAAATGGAAATGTGTTTGAGAATGTTAAAAAGCTAAGGGATGAAGTAAAAGTAGTGCAACAGAAAATTGATAATGATCCTCACAATAATGCTCTTAAAAGTGAAGAAGTAGAAATCCTTAAAAAGTACTCTAAAGCAATGAAAGATGAGGAACTTATCTTATATAAGAAAGCCAAAGTCAAATGGTTAAGTGTGGGAGATAGAAATAATGCCTATTTTCATAAAACTATAAAGAGCAGACAACAAAGGATTAGAGTGGATGCTATGTGTGATGAAAATGGTAAGAGGTTTGAAGGTAAAGATGTAGCTGAGCAGTTTGTCAAGCATTTTCATAAGTTTTTGGGTGAAAGTAAAGATGTGAAGAAAATTAGCAATATGAAAAGCCTGTTGCAGAACAAGCTTACTAATGAAGAAGCAAGTAATATGGTCAGGGAGATCAGTGATGAAGAGGTTAAGAAAGCCATGTTTCAGATTGATGATAATAAGGCTCCAGGTCCAGCTTTATTCTTTAAAAAAGCTTGGAGTTCTATTGGAAAGGATGTTTGTCTTGCTATTAAGGAATTTTTTGAGAATGGAAGAATTCTTAAAGAGATTAATTCAACATTGATTTCTTTGGTTCCAAAGATTCAGACTCCTCAAAAAGTGTCTGATTTTAGGCCAATAGCATGCTGTAATGTTATATACAAATGTATAAGTAAGATCATCACTGAGAGGATTAAGGGGTGTTTGGATAAACTTGTGAGCAAGAATCAGAGTGCTTTCATTCCTAATAGACATATTCAAGATAACATTCTGCTTGCACAAGAGCTTTTTAAGGGGTATGATAGGAAGATGGGTCCTAAGAGGGTTGCTCTTAAAGTAGATATCCAAAAGGCATATGACACTATGAACTGGCAATTTTTGGAAGATATTCTAATTGGTTTTGGCTTTCATGAGAGGATGGTGGACTGGGTGATGAAATGTGTAACCACTACTTCATTTTTAGTTTGTGTAAATGGAGAGAGTTGTGGATACTTTAAAGGAGGGAGGGGTTTGAGACAAGGAGATCCTATGTCTCCCTATCTGTTTACTCTTGTCATGGAGATTCTCACCTCAATTATTAAGAGAAAAGTGGATGATAATCATGGATTTCAGTACCATTTTGGATGCAAGAAGCTAAAAATAACCAATGTCTGCTTTGCTGATGATTTGTTGATGTTCTGTCATGCTGATAGAATATCAGTTAGTGTTCTTAAGGAGGCAATTGATGAATTTGGTAAAGTTGCAGGCTTGATCCCAAATTATAATAAGAGTATTATAATATTTGGTAGTTTGAATGATGAAGAAAAGCAAGAAATTCTAGAGGTTATTCCTTTCAAGGTTAAAAAGCTCCCTATAAGATACTTGGGAGTGCCACTCACTTCAAGGAGAATCAAACACAAGGAATGCAAAAGTTTAATTGACAAGGTGGAAAGCAGAGTTCAAAACTGGAAAAATAAAAGTCTTTCATATGCTAGCAGATTGATGCTGGTGGCATCTGTTTTGGAGTCTATACATGTTTATTGGGCCTTTGTGTTCCTATTACCAGATGGTGTGATCAAAGATATTAATAAGATTTTGAAGAATTTCCTATGGAATCAATCTGATGGTGCCAAAGGAAGACATGAAGTGGCCTGGAAAATGTGTGTAGGGTCAAACAGAAAGGTGGATTAGGTTTAAAGGACTTGGGTGTTTGGAATAGAGCTATGATTGTTAAGCATCTGTGGCATGTTGTTACTGATAAGGAATTATTATGGGTCAAGTGGATCAATACTGAGAAGTTAAAAGGTAGAAGTTTTGGGGATATAGAGGAGGATAAGAATGATAGGTGAGGTTGGAGGAATATACTAAAGCAAATGAATGAGGTGAGAAGCTTCATTGTCAATAAAATTGGGGATGGAAGCAGGACATCTTTGTGGTTTGATAATTGGAGTAACATTGGACCTTTGAACCAATTTATTAGCCACAGAAATATGTATGATGCAAGACTCAATGATAAAATGACTGTAAAAGAATGGGTGGAGCAATGTAATGGTCAATGGCCAGAGGAGTGGGTGCTTGATTTTCCTGCTCTTTTAGACTTGGAAACTGTTTCTATGGAAGAACATAATAATGATAGTACTATGTGGAGGAAAATTAATGGAAGTTTATGTAAGTTCTCTGTTAGCCAAGCTTATAGAGACCTTATACATGGTGAAGATGATGTTGATTGGTACAAAGTGATCTGGTACTCACAAAACATTCCCAAACGTGCTTTTATAAGCTAGTTGGCAATTCATAACAAACTAACTAATCAGGATAAGATTAAACAATGGGGATCATATGATGTTATGTGTTGTGCTTTGTGCAAACATGAGACAGACTCTCATTCACACCTATTTTTTGAGTGTGAGTACTCAAAGGTTTTTTGGGGTAAAATTTTGAAGAAAATGGGAGTGTTTGGGAGTACTTACAAGTGGAATGATCTTGTGGTTGAAATGTCAAAAAGGAATAATGGGAATCCAATTGATAGTGTTATAAGGAGATTATGTTTTGCTGCAAGTGTGTATCTGATTTGGCAGGAAAGAAATAATAGGATCTTTAGAGATGAGTGCAGGAGTATTGAGGAATTGATTAAAGTTCTTAGTGATATTGTCAGAATGAGACTACTGAGTTTGAAGTTCAAAAGATCTACTGCTGTTATCAAGGCTAAAAAAAGATGGGATGTTAAGCTTTACATTGTTGATACTCATAAGGGGGTGTTTGGCAAAGCTGTTCCTGAATGCAACTAGTTCTTTGCAATTGTTATGTGCAGGTCATTACAATGGCCCAGAACCTAGTATCTTGGAGTTCTCTTCGGTATGAGCCACTTTGCTTCCTTAAGTTGGATTAGATGGCCTTGGGAGGATCTAGTATGCTTTTGTGAACCATAGCGTGCTGGTGCACAGGAGGATGTACCATAAGGTAAGTGTCTGGTATTGTGAAGGGTAAATGACCTGGGTGTAATGATATTGAGTAGAATGGTTCTATGCTGATTCTAAGGTATCATTACTCTTAGGAGGATAGGATGGGTATACTTGAAAGTGTGTGTTTCTGTCCTAATGATGCCTACATAATTGCTTCTGAATCAAAAGAATGATGTTGCAGATGCTCTTTTGTGTTTAGTTGTAGGTTGTAGGAAATGTAGTTAGGATGGAAGAGCCCTTCAAGCATTATGAATGGGGCTATATCCTTCACAATGATGTCACTCTTTTATAAATCTATGCTATTGTGGATGATGGTTGAATAGTATGATTTTATTTGAGATGTGGAAATGTAGTTGTGAGGATATGGTATGGTGCATAATTTCTCTGTTTAGTAGGGACTATCAGAGAAAAAGAATATCCGACATAGTTTTGTATGTTGTCAGAGATAGTTTTATTGTTTGTTTTGCCGAATGTTCCATTTTGTTGTATGAAGGGCAGGCATGTCTATTCTTTTTTCATATTTGATGTAAATGTTTTGAGTAATTAATAAAGTTGTTCATCTTAAACAAAAAAAAAAACTAGTGCATAACCTATGGTTAAGCAAATACCATATCTGGTACAAAAACACAACATACAACCACCTTAATTTACACACTTCAAAGCTCCTCATAAGTAGACTTGCCACCTAGTATCACATTCTCCTTAAAATCTTTCGCTTTCTGCTTATGCGGCTCAGCAGCCTCATCGTACTTCTTTCCCATCGCCTCTTTCGCAGCCTCTAAACCCTCTCCTGCTTTCGCCTTCGTTGCTTCGAACCCTTTCTTGGCCTTATCTTTAGCCCATTCCATTGTCCCTTCACTTCCCTCTTTCACCTTCTCGGCCGCCTGCCACGTGACAGACTCCGCACCATCTTTCACATTTTTCGCCTTCTCGTATGCTGATCCTGCACCTTCTTTCGTGGTTTTGTAAGCCCCGTCCTTCGCATTTTGAGCCTTTTCGTAGGTTGAATCTTTTACGGATCCTGCTGCATCTTTTACTGAGTCAGCACCTTGTTTAGCCTTCTCGTACGCCGCATCTTTTACCGATCCTGCTGCATCTTTTGCCATCTGGGCTTTCTCAAAAGCTGCATCTACGTCTTTCGCCTTTTCAGCGGTGTTGTAAGTTACATCTTTTACATATCCTGCTGCGTCTTCTGCCATCTTCGCCTTATCAGAGACCGAGCCCATGGTCGTATCTTTCACGTATCCTGCAGCCATTTTCGCCTTGTCATACGTCTCGTCCTTGGCATATTGAGCACCTTCTTTCGCCTTTTGGGCTTTCTCGTACATTTCTTTCGCGGATTCTGCGCCATTAGATGCCTTGTCCTTCATTTCCGATGTCTTCTCACCCGCATTGTGCTTCATTTCTTGTGCTTTGTTCATACCATACTCTCCCGTTCCTACAAAAATCGTCACATATATCATGAAATTAAATTCTGTGCATAGTCAAGTATTTTTACAAATACAGATGAAGTATTTTGCTAACCTGTGATCTTGTCTTTGGCATTCTTGGCACAATCAAGGGTGGCATCAGTTGCCTTTTGGCCTGCATCCTTGGCTTCTTCAGTACGAAGGCCTAAACCTTCGGACACTTTATCTTTGACCCATCCTGTCCACGACTCCGTAGATTCTTTCACGTCTTTACCGGCCTCAACCGCTTCATTCCCCGCATTAGCAGCCTTCGTTTTCGCATCCTCGTACTCGATTTCATCGCTAGTTGCTTTGGAATCGCAGATGACTGCTGCCAGTAACAACATAGTAACCGCCGTAAGAATGACAGTTTTCTTACCATATTTGTATCCCATGATCAGTTTTGAACGTTACAAAGTTTTTTCAAAGTATGATAGGAAGTTATGAAAACGTGGGATGAAGAAGAAAATATATAGGGATAGGGTTGCAAAACAAAATGGATAGAAAGAAAAGTGACGATATCGGTGGATGTACATGTGGCAGGCATGGGCGGACCCACATAGGTGCCGGGTGTAGCACGGGCAACACCCGATTTTATGTCGCCAAGTGCAAAAAAAATTCAAAACTGTCATTTTTTTGGTATGTGCAACCCCCAAAAATTTTTATGCTACCTTAGTTTCTTACCGTTTAACTTTAGTTTCCCCAACATTTATTTTGTGCAATACTCCATTAAAAATCCTGAGTCCGCCCTTGGTGGAAAGGAATGAGTGTGGTGTGATGACACGTTGAAGGAAATGAGATACACGTGTGCTTCCTTGTTCTCTTGACCCATGTCGTGTTATCTTTGAAGAACCACGACTGGTTACTTGATACCTACGCCAGTCTTGTTCAAGATCACCCAAAAGAAACAAAGTGCAAACATGCAAAGTGATTACTATGTATATTTTAAATGGATATACACTGTTACTTATTACAAGGATTTAAATATGCGACGTTCTACTTTTAGACCATGATTAATAACTTTTGTTGTATTGTGATGGAGATAGAGATAATACAATCAGTAAAAACAAAAACAAAAATAGTACGGTACACAAAAAGAAAACATGCGACGCCATTCTAATTTTAGCTATGATTATTTTTCTTATTCTATCGTGATATGAACGATTGAGTCAGGGGTGTCAAACGGGTTATCGGGTCGGGTTTGGGGGTTTATCGGGTCGAGTCTATCGGGTTTTGAAAAAATAAAAATTGAACCGTAATCCGACCCTATAAGATTTTGGGTCTATCGGTTTACGAGTTGTCAGGTTAGATCTATCAGGTTATCGGGTTACATGTTAATCTCATTTCATAATTTGCATTTTTTTATTATACACAACATGAAATCAACTTGAATATTAGACAAAAACGAAACTAATATTTTTTGCCCAACAAGATTTTGATATCCGCGCTTCGCTGAGGCAAGTTTTATATAAAACGTTTTTTATTCCTAGCAAATAAGCATCCAACTCTCCGCAACTTTGAGCATTTTTTTCCTTGCAAAATATCTAGTGCTAATATTTTATAGAAACCAATAGTGAACCACAGGACAAAGTAAAATAAAACTACATGCTTCCACTAAATTTGAAAGGCACCCTCAAAGCTAAATGGTTGGTAACAGAATAAATCTCCGAGATCCGCAAAAAATAGTTTTGAATCCCTTAAGATTATATTCTTGTCTTGGAGCCAAAACATAGGTAGCGGACATTTCCAAGCCCAAACAACTAATACAACCCATAATAGTCAAAACTGTATAAACACTGACAAAACACTTTAATGTATTTCCTTTTGAATTCTTGTTCTTGATATCTACTACAGTATGTAACAAGTATACTCTTTGTAAGGATTGGAATTCTTCATGTAGACGGTCCCTTCACTACTTCTATACTTGCAGAACTGCACAAATTTGGTTACCAACCGAAGAATGTCATAAAAATAATGCCAAACCAGAAACTTCACTATTTCTGCAAACTGAACCCACATAACTGATTAATGACCGAACTAATACCCACTGTGTAATATAAGCTAAAAGACAACTCATATAGTCTCATGTATAAGAAAGGGAAGTGAACAACATAGAGCAACCTTAGGGAATACTGAAACAAAGAGAACAAATAGACATACTCGATGCGTGATTATAAATTAGTGAGAACTTTGGTGCAAGAAAACAAAATCAAAACTTAGAAAACACAGAATGAATCGATGGAATCATCGGTTACTTTATTAACAGTGGAATTAGAGATGGTGATATTTGGGTTCCCATAATCGTTAATGACATCGCAGAAAACACAACACATACACACCCTCCCTCCCTACCAAACGCTACATTAGACAAATACTTTGCCGCAACATGACCGTGTATAGAGTACAGAAGGATGCTCATCAACCCAGTCCGTCAGATGCAATAAATTTTTACCGTGAATGTCCTAGTCCCAACATGACATGATATTACCGAAAATAATATTTGTAATCATATTTAACTAATCAATCATCTGCAAGAAAGATTGCGAAATTTGGACATAAAAAGTTTCGGCTCAGCTGAACTTGACCCGACCCATTTTCCCCCGGTCTGAATAAAAGGGATTGTTTGGAAGATGCTTTTTGAGGGCTGGTTTGGACGGATAACATCATAAAAATTTGATGTAGAGGGTGTTTGGACATGACCATTTCAAAGCATGGAAACTCAATATTGATTTCTTTAACACAAAGCAAGGGAAACTTAATCACACGACCACTTAAGTATACTTCACTTAAACTTTATAACTCAGTGGCTTGCGAACCTTTTTCTATCTTATACTCTACTGCCTAGCCAAAACTAACACATATAAATCACAAAACACAATCTGGCGGTTACTCAATGACAGACACTAATCAAGTGGATGAAAAAACAATACTTGACCGAATAAAAAAGCGGGAAAATTTATTACCATTAAAGATTTTTTTCATCTAAGACGTCATCATGTATTAGTCTGGACTCTCAGTATCATTATGCTCAATAAGAGGCCGACTCCTATATCAAAGATAAAATATGCAGCTTATTAAAATCCAAAATTCACCAATAAACCCCCATTAGAACCATGACAGGATCTTACTACTAACATGCCCTACGACTTAAAGCTTAGCAGTGATCAAATGTGTGGACGAATTGTTATAAACTCGATATAACACATAATTTGCCATTACATTTTTTATTTTACTTGTTAATTGTAGATATGAAGTATATGGAAGTGACACTTTCACAGCTAAATACATTTAAATGGTATTTATCAGAGATTGTTATGTAATAAGATCAAGCTTGGGAATTTGAAAGTATGCAACATCATGCCAAACGCACTGTGCAATGTATACTATAAGTAATTAAGCTGTTAATATGAAAAGTAATTGGGAAACACCGGTTTTGCAACAAATTCGGTTAGAGGTTGGCGATAACCAAAACTAAAAGCAGAACGATCTATTCAAGCGATTTCTAAAATCCAACCCGAAAAACAATTGCTTGCACCAAGCAATGAGAACTAAGCAGAGCAAGAATCTCTTGTTTAAATGTGGTCAGACACGGTGTTAAGCACAACTATCATACTTCTTCATCTTTTTCTAACTCCATGATAAGATATACGGTAAGAGTTTGCAAACACTTAAAAAATTTAAGAGGTTCACCCTACTAAGACAATGTCTTTCTTTTATATGTGGCAACTTCTCGAAATGCAGGATTTGGATCATATAAACTAAACCACTACATTAACTTAAGGATGGCATGACTTACAAAGCTTTAGAGGTGACCAAGCTGACGTGGCTGCATTTTTCTCAGCTTCCTTCTTATTCTTGGCTCACGCGTACAACGTGATCTTAAAATCCTATAAACCTCAGCTCCTTGATAGTGAAATTCTTACACTGCTTTTGCTACCAATTTAGGCGAACACGCAACCTCTACAATCCAAGCCGGTGTAGTTAAATCTCTCTCAATCATGCACACTTTACATCCTTCCTGTGGCAATGGATTGAAACACAAATGAACAGAAACCTTTTTTTTTTCATAAACAATTGCAAATAATTAAGATGCAAAAATCATATATACCTTTACTCTGAAATCGTTTAAACTGAATCTGCCCGGCATTTCTACTGATGCTGATGGTAAGTATTCAACGGCAGAATGGAGATATGGTGGGAGGCTGGTGATGATAATTATTCAGCGGTGGAAATGGGATCTGGTGGGAGGCCGATGAATTTTTTTGGTTTAGAATAATTACGGGTGGAGTTTTTGTTGAGATAATGAATGGATTAATGAGTAAGCAGCCACGTGTCTAAGGATGAGGAAAAAGTTTACTGTTCCTTCAGATTAAAGGAATTATATCTTGATTGCACAAACCTAAACGATTGCAGAAAAATGTTGCAGCAGCAGCGGTAGCAGCTACTTCTGCCGTCTTTTCTTCTTCCTTGATTGTATCTACTCGGCTTGCTCCACTGGCACCTAAAGAATAAAAGTGGGTAATTTGTAATTAGGAATAACATTTCATGATGAGTTCTTGACTCTGTCATATTCAAGTCTTAAAAGTTGTCTAATGACTAATAGCAATGAAAATGGTTATGAAAAACTCTTTGATTTATGCTTATGCTTTATTAAAAAAATGATGGTAAGAGGAAGCTTCATATTAAAGAATATAATCAAAAAAATGATTTATACAAAACACGTAGCACCGCCCTGCTGCCATATGGATCATACTATCTCGGATCAACCCACTGACCTATTTCTTGATGGCAACGCAGACGGGTTAGCCACATAAGGACCACCCTACCGCCGATATTGCACCTAGAAGGACGACACTAACAGTGTGTTATCTAACTATCTATAACGCATTTTGACTTTCAAAGAAATGTTATTGTAAATTTTAAAATGTCCCAAATCCGACCCGTTAAAGAAATAACCATTCTGACAGGCTACCAAACCAAATCATACCTGCCCATTTTCCATCATTAGTTTACACGATCATACCTTTAGAGTATAATCTGAAACGACATTATCTTCTTGACCTCCCGTCGTAGCAACCTGAATAACAACAGAACGATAATAAAGATTAAATATGTATCAAACAAACACATGCATCATATTTGTGACTATTTGTGGATGTATAGTAGTTAACAAAAGACAAACCTGGAAAAAGGGAAATTTCCCGAACCAACTTCTAGACGAAAACCTATCAGCATGAAAAAAAATAGAAGATAACCATTAAAATCCCATTGTTTTTTCTTCTTTTCTGAGCTATGACTTTAACATACAGATTCAAAAACCAAAATTTGTGTATGCTCAACTAATCATTAAAAACAGTACATCGTAAAAAACGTTTTTGCTTTTAATCTCTAACAAACATCAACCCAAAAACTAATAATACATTATACAAACAAATAAAAGACATTCAATCTTTTTTTAAAGACAGCTCACCAATCTTCCGGTCCTCTTCTTCTCCGGCACCGGTTCTCTTAAACGTCCTTGACCCACCAACACAAAAAGAACCACTGACCATTAACAAATATATCGTAATTTATCCTTAAGAAACCAAAAATCACAAATTGTGACACTTTAACAATACGTAAGAAGAAAAACCATGAAGAAAAACATAAAAAGAGAAAACCTTTAGACTTCTTTCCCTTTGAACAGATTCATTACCCGAAACATGCTTAGCCGATGATTGTATCAGCTTTTAACAATACCAACAAACTCTTTTATCTGCAAGTAGACCAGACTGTTTGACCCACATTAAAGAACAAAAAATAACTTTTTACAGCACACGACTACAACGTGAAGAATAAATGAAAAAGTATCAGAATCAATGGATAGAGCCGAGAATTGCATACCTTCATAAAATCGAATACATTTTCACGAAACTTTTAGCACTTGTAAACTTGCTCATGCCAAGTTATTTCCGACAGCTTCACGCTTGGAACTGATTTCTGGAAAAATAAACAAAATGATACTGAGTTTGGCTGAATGAAAAGCATTTAGCTCACAAAATTGTCCATTAGAAATATTTTCCTTGTTGTAACCAATCTTTTCAAATGTACCTAGACTTGGAATTGGTATTGAGAAGCGTCTTTTGAAAGATGAAGGCATATGAGATGCTGCCACTGTGGCAATGAGAAATTGTATATATTACATCGTGAACCGAGGCCACATTGGGTTTCTCCACTGCAATTGAGAACGCCACTTGGCTTGAATGATTGAATGATTCAAGAAATGTCACCTCTGGAACTTCATCTCCCTAGTAAAAAAGAGAAACATATTTAATCACACCGTATTAACAATGGATAACTAAAAATCACCTAATTTTTCTACCTAACATATTTTATGGTTCTCGCTTACTTACCTATACAGAGTATTGCAAACAGTGTAGCGACCAATAAAAGTAGCTGCAAGCATCGACTGAGGATCCCACTGAGTTAATGTATCCACAATTGCGCATAACTTCCTCCCCATGTGACACAAATTATATCCATTAAACAACTATCATAATCTAAATCCCTATAACTACACAATTGAAATAAGCCGATAAACACGTAAAATAAGCTAATCCAAACACCCCCTTAAGTCCTTAACATTAGTTCATCTCTCTTAGCCTTCAACAATTCATATTACATTTGTCTAATAAGCTTTTAAGATCAAATCGTTTCCTGTTACTCTATAACTACTATGCAATTAAAAAAACATCAAACTTACAAATTCCTTACATACAACAATATTAAACACGAAGTAATTAAGAGAACCCAAAGTTCCTCACATAAACCCTAATTTCAAAATTAATCAAATTATAGATTTCCAACACTCAAACACTGAAACCCACTTAAATTGAAAACCCCTAAGCTTGAGTTTTTAAAACGAATCATAAGTAATGAGCAAAATAGTTTTAATCATACCTTTATACTCGAAAGTAGACACCAAGAGCAGATTTTTGACGATGTGTTGAAATAAGAGACAATCAATTTGTAACGTACCAAATATCACTGAACTTGAAATGTAGTTAATCACACAAACGTGGAATCAAATAGAGCTAAAGAACTTGATTCAAATTGCAATGATTTAATAGAGTAATGGAATGATTTGTTATGGAATTGATGAAGTGGAAGGTTTACCGAATTACAAAGAGAAATGTAGGATCTAAAACATGAGAAAATGAAGAAATGAACACAATGACTATTTAAAAAACAAAATGGGGCGGGGAAAAACGGGTATGGAGGTGATGAGTAAACTTGCATGATATGACCCTTGGTTGGCTGCCACGGTCCCTAGCCGTTGATATTGAATGGGAAGCTTACAGATTCCAACCCCTTCGAACATCCTGTCATCAAGGATCAATAACAAATCAGGAAACCTTTTTTGATCTCCTCATAAACTTTCCAAGGTGCATCATCCTTAGAACAATTTTGCCAATTAATTAGCAATTGTACTGCAACTTATTCTTCTTTTTCAACGCATTCTTCTATCTAACACAGCAACTGGGTTGTAGCAAGTAAACCTTCATCTTGGACAATCGTGAGGGCAAGTTTCCCATAACCACCCCTTCTATTTTACACTTTTTGAGTTGGGACACATGGAAAACACTATGAACTTGAGCACTGCTAGGCAATTCCAACTGGTAAGCTACTTTTCTAATTTTCTTCAAGACTTTGAATGGACCATAGAACTTAGGAGACAACTTATGCTGCACACTTTGCCTAATAGTGATTTGTCTGTAAGGCTGCAACTTCAAATACACCCAGTCCCCTTCCACAAACTCTCTATCAGACCTTTTCTTGTCTGCCATTGACTTCATTCTATTCTGTGCTCTTTTGAGATAGAACTGCAGTAGCTTAATAGCTTGATCCCTAACCACCAAAGTTCTATCAACAGTCTCAACCCTACACTCCCCAGCCTCATAGGTCACATATTGAGGGGGTGTTTGGCCATATACAATCTCAAAAGGTGTAGTTTTAGTTGAGCTATGGAACCTTGTATTATACCAAAATTCTACTAAAGGTAGCCAGTTGTTCCATTCCTTAGGCTTCTCCCCTGTCATACATCGCAAATAGCATTCCAAGGTCTTGTTTACAGCCTCAGTCTGTCCATCAGTCTGTGGGTGATAGGCGCTTGACAAGTGTAGCTCCACCTTTAGCATTTTGAAAAGAGATTTCCAAAACAAACTTGTGAAGACTTTATCCCTGTCACTGACTATTGTCTTGGGTAAACCATGCAACTTGTAGATATTATCCAAAAATAACCCAGCCACTTGAACTGCAGTGTATGGGTGAGCCATGGATACAAAATGAGCATATTTACTAAGTCTGTCCACTACCACCATATTCACAGTCTTCCCATTAGAAACTGGCAGCCCATCAATGAAGTCCCTTGAAACATCTTGCCATAATTTCTGAGGAATGGGTTAAAGGTTGTGATTGTCCAAGGTAAGCAGCAAATCTACCTTATTTCTGTGACTAATATCACACTGGCTTACTATTTCTTGACAGTTTCCTCATACCCTTCCAATAAATACCAATTACTCAGTCTTTTAGTGTAGCAAACACACCAGAATGTCCTCCTATCAGACACGTGCTTTAGAGTAATTCAACAAGCTTTTGTCTGATACTCTCAACATTTCCTACTACCAACTTCCCTTTTCTTCTTAATTGTCTAGCATTCCATGAATATTTTGAAGAGTCACTGGTGCCTTGCTGAACTTTTTCTATTAGCAACTGCATTTGACTATCTTGTTCATAACTCTTTTGTACTTCCTCAACCAAGCCACTAAAAATAGTAGTAACTACCATAGATGATAATTCCCCACCATGACTTGTTCTTGATAAAGCATCAGCAGCTTGGTTTTCCTTACCCTTCTTGTATAAAATTTCATAGTCATACCCAAGTAATTTTGGTAGCCATTTTGATTGGAAGGGAGTAGTAATCCTTTGGTCCAAGAAATACTTAAGACTGAAGTGATCAGTCTTGCTTTGGAAGTGCCTATCCAATAAGTAACCCCTCCATCTATCCAATGCCATGATTACAGCCAATAGCTCCTTCTCATATGCTGACAAGGCATGATGCTTTGGAGCTAGTGTTTTACTGAGATAAGCCACAGGATGTCCTCCTTGTTGTAACACAGCACCAATCCCAATCCCTGAAGCATCAGTTTCCACAACAAATGGCTCATCAAAATTGGGTAATTTAAGAACTGGTGCTTTAATCATTGCCCTCTTCAAGGCTTGAAAAGATTGTGTAGCCTGTTCAGTCCATTGAAATGCATTCTTTTTTAGTAATGAAGTCAAAGGCTGAGCAACAACTGCATAATTCTTAATAAATCTTCTATAGTATCCTGTCAGACCAATGAAGCCTCTCAACTGCTTAAGAGTAGTGGGAATTGGCCAATCTTCCATTGCAGCTATCTTAGCAGGATCTGTGGCCACTCCTTGATCAGAAATAACATGCCCCAAGTATTCAACTTGAGCAGTCCCAAACACACATTTACTCTGTTTTGCATAAAGACTGTTTTCCCTCATAGTTAGCAATATGGCCCTTAATTGTGATAAATGTTCCTCCACACTAGTACTGTATATGAGGATATCATCAAAAAACACCAGAACAAACTTCCTTAAAAAGGCTTGAACACTTGATTCATTAGAGACTGGAATGTGGAGGGAGCATTTGTAAGACCAAATGGCATTACCATGAACTCATAGTGTCCCTCATGAGTTCTAAAAGCTGTCTTAGGAATGTCTTCCTCATCCATCCTTATTTGATGATAGCCTGCTCTTAAATCCAGCTTTGAAAACACTTTTGAACCATGAAGCTCATCAATCAATGGAATTGGAAATTTGTCCTTAATTGTCAATTTGTTCAACTGTCTATAGTCAATGCACATTCTCCAAGAGCCATCTTTCTTTTTAACCATTACAATAGGAGAGGAAAAAGGGCTATTGCTTGGCCTGATGACTTTAGAGTCCAATAATTCCTGTACCATAGTCTCTATAGCATCCTTTTGTCCTGGTGGATGCTTATAGGGTCTGATGTTGACAGGAATAGCACCTTCTCTAAGAGGAATTCTGTGATCATGTTGTCTCTGAGGTGGCAAAGAAGTAGGTAGAGCAAAGACATCTTCAAACTCCTTTAACAATTCACTCAAAGCTTGCTCCTCAGTTACCCCAAACACAGGCTTGTAAGTGACATCCAGTGACATGACAGAAGTTGCAGGCACACAAAGGCTCATAGAAGACAAATTTGCAGCCTTCTTGGTCACATGTTTGGTTAATTGTCTCCCAGAGAGCCACTGCATAGGAGACTTAGTAGTTCCTCTTAAAGCCACATGTCTTCCTTCATGTTGGAACTGCATCTTTAAAGAAGTAAAATTCCACATAATATCTCCCAATGTTGCTAACCACTGCACTCCCAATACCATTTCACATCCTCCCAGTGGTAACAACATTACATCAGTAGAAAACTTTTCTCCATTAATCATCCAACTGAAGTTTTTACACATACTTCTACTGGTTATTTTGTTCCCATCAGCCACACTAACTTGTAAAGGATCAATCTCAGTTATCTTGCACCCTAGTTTTTTAGCCATGTACACATCCAAAAAATTGTGAGTGCTTCCTGAGTCAATAAGAATATGTATCCTTTGCCTCCCATAGTGACCAATCACTCTCATTGTCCTATAGCTTGTAAGACCAGTCAAGGCATTGAGAGAGATTTAGGGAATTTCATCATTTGTAACTTCTGGCATAACAAATTCCTCTTCAGTCCTCTCCATAGCATACATTTCCATCTCAGGCTCAGGCTCAATAACCAATTCCAATGCAAAAGCTTAGCCACTACACTTGTGACCAGGCACAAACTTCTGATCACAGTGGAAACACAATCCCTTGGTTCTTTTTTCATCAAATTCCTTTTGAGACAAATACTTCCTGGTAGGATTGACAGTATTTGCCTTAGGAGCAGGTAATGCCAAAGGAGTTGTTTGATTCCTTGGTGCAACATAACCTCCCCTGTTCCCAAAACTACCATACCCAGTGTTTGGCTTAGGTAAAATGGGACTCTGTCTAGCCTTATGTGCAGCTATGGTAGCTTCCTGTAGCTTACACAAACTAGCAGTATCAGATAGGGATTTAGGTTTAAACATTCTCACTGGCAAGGATATTGATTGTGGCATACCTCCCAAAAACAAACTTATAGCATGAGCCTCAGGCATTTCCACTTTATTTAATAACAACTCAAACTTCTCATGATACTTTTGAACATTAGAATCACATTTCAAATTCTTAAGCTCAGATAAAGGATCCTCAAATTCAGTATCAAATCTGGCTAATACAGCTTTTTGATAATCCTCCCAAC
>BQNB010113900.1:0-17699 GCA_026074375.1 Tanacetum coccineum
GTGCAGTTTGGAATGGTCCGCATATGTCGATGCTCCATTGAAGGAAGGGCCAGGGTGTTGTGATCAGGATGAGGTCTTGCTTTGGCGCTTGTTGAATGCTGGCGTAAACGCGACATTCTAGACATTTCTTTAGTGTAGCTTTAGTGACCTTATTGACGGTTGGTGTCATTAGGTCACATTATGTATTTGATCACACATTAGTAAAGTATAAGTGTAGAGAGGATTATAGAGAGAGAGTGTGAGAGGTTCACATTAAAAGGTTTTTAATTAAGAGAGAAAAGAGAAAAATGAAGGTTACAAAACTGAGAACTCTTACCTCCCTTCTACTAAGAGAGGTATTTATAGTTTTCCTTATTTCTCTAATCTATTCTCTAAACTACTTAGACTAATGGGCTAATGTTTATTAGTTTTGGCCCATTAAGTCTTATTACAACATATTATTTTTAAAACTAACTATATAATATAGAGACCAATTCCTAAGAATAATAAACACTTTTTAGATTCCTAACGATTTCCCCCTGAGAGTTGATTATTCAGGACGATCTTTGATCGATAGAATTGGTCTTCCTCCAATGTAACTTTTCCATCTCCTCATTTGCTTCATGTGCTTCAAGAGTTCATGTATTTCTTCTTCAAATAATTCAATAACTTCTCTGTCTTCTTTACTGAGTGGAGGGTCTTTAAATCCATGACGTACTTCTACATTAATCTCCTTCATTTTCTTCAAAACATTTGTTAACGTAGCATTACTTAATTTTGGAAATTCCTTAATATCCATAACTCTCCTTTCCTTTTTTTTGTTTTCGTACACAATACCAATGAAAGGATCAGTTATGATAGAATACGGTGTAAATACTTCTATACAAGGAATAGTGAGAGTCGGAGCAGTAAAATTGACTTTAATCTGGTAGCTTTCAGTTCCCAATTGATAATCATGAACTCTTTCCCATATAACACAAATTCTGGTGAAGACGATCAAGGAAGTTATTAGCCCATTCTTTTAATATTCTACCTCTCTTTTCAAGCACATCAAGTACAAGTCTTCAATATCGTTCTTATTCAAGTAGTTGTAGTCAAATTCTAAAAAAGATATATGCTTTTCCATCAGTCTGTTTCACCACAATCCCTTCCTTTAAGTCTTGCTCATATGTCATTTCATTCTTGACTCTGATGACTTCAACAAACTTTTGATTTGAGAAGACTTCAAGAGGTTCTAACCTTTCTTTCCTGTGCTTCTTTATGTAGAACATTTTACCCCCATGAACTTTTCCAATGTTAAATGGATAATCATGCTTCTTCATTGAATCTTTTAAACATATTACACACCCATCTGGACATACATTCTTTAAGATTGTCTTCCGGGAAAGAAGTTGCATGAATTTTATGCAGTGATAACACATACTTCCTAGCTTCAGTATTCCCATGCTTTAGATAAAATAGATCCTTGTTATGCAAATACCTTTTAGGAGCATTTTGATATTTCACAACCAAAATATATCGGAGTTTCTTTCTTAGGAACATGAGGTGTCGAATCTTCTTCTCTGCTATCCCAAACAATCTGATTATTTATGTAATTCATTGCTTGTTCAAAATGATAGGCGTACTCTGCACCAGTCTAACATTGAATTTTTATCAGGTCAACCAAAGCAACCTTCATCTTATGAATATCAACAATTGTTAGGATTCTCTTATCATTACTCATCAATTCTGCCAAATCTCTAGTGTTGCTTCCTTTGAGATTTCCTCATCATCATCAAATTCTTGAACTACAGGCAACCCATCATATTCTTGTTGGTGCGGTTATGATGAAGTTATCTTAGTCTCTTGTACACTTAGCTTTGATGATGGCTTGATATTTGTAGATGTTGACTCTTTTGATGTCTTTTTCTTTTTCGCACCCTTCTCCCCCTTAGGAGGATCATCCAAATGGTCATCATGATCACGTTTGCGAAAAGCTGTTGGTTTGCAAGTGTCATAAGTAAGTACTAAAGAAGTTTTAGACTTTACTTTGAGTAGAGTCTACATCTCTGGATCAGTAGCTGAAGCTTGAGGACTCTCCTTCATCTCATTGTATAGTTGTTTCTGAATATCAAGAATAGAAATACATGTAGGCGGATAAAATGTCCCTGTATGAGTCTGCATGTTGTTATAAAGGAATGCATCAATTTGTGGAGCATTAACTGCAAGTTCTTATGAAGCCATTGAAGAAAAATCATTTTTGACGCTCTTGTTTCTTTACGAAGTTCCTCTTTGACAACACGGCGAAGATTATCGTTGAGAACATGATCATTATCAAAGGAGGAACATCATTATCAAGAAAATCCACAATTTTGGTACATAAATTCCCACGTCATGTTTTTGAATAAAACTTTTCTTTATGGTTTGAAGCATATGTTTTTTGTGTCTTGTAATCCTTGCGACTACTCCCTTTAGATTCTTAAAACACGTTGATGAGGAGTAAGATGGAGCGTCAGACATTTGAACTTTTGTTTCCGTCAATTCCATATCAGGTGCCTTATCTGAAGATAAATCAATCCTAGGGGATCTAGGGGGTGAAGAAATTGGTGTCTGCTTCTCTTTCGAGCTACCCATTCGTTTCTTTCTAGTCAATGAATCTTCATTATGATGATCATCATCTTCTTTCTCCTCCGGACTTTTCTTATGACTCTTGGGTTGTAACCTAGTGTCGGGATCTTCTTGACTTAAAAGTAATAAAGCTACAAATCCTTTTTCTACTTCATCATCTTCTTTCCCTTCAACTAGCTGGTCATCTTCATCAGCTAAAATAGCTTTCTCAACTTGTGAAACATTTTCTCTTTCATAACTAGCTTAGCATTCTCAGCCATAGCTAAATTAAGTTGTTGAGCTTCAGTTAAATTATCTGTATCAGTCTGTACTGCTATAGGAATTAGTGTTTCTGGATCAGGTTTCTTTATTTGCTTGATCTTGATTTTTAAAGGTTGTTTAGTTTTACTGGACTCCCTACTTAATTGCTGCCCCTTCTTGTATGTATCTGTTTGCTTAATTTCCTCTATTAACAATGCTTCTGGAATCCTTATAGGTATTGCAGCCTTAGTACAACTTGATAACATGTTGCCAACAGCATCATCATCTTCTTGTTATGATGATGTACAAGAGGACGCTTGGGAATTGAAGGATGAGCTGCAAGGCTATGTTGAATAATGAGTTTGGTATAGCGATGATAAGGAATCACCACTTTAGTTTTGACATACATATGCAATATTTGGTAATGGATTCCATCCCAGATCAGTTTGGCATAATCAACATGACGATTATTAATTACCACATACAACATCCATAAGATCGACAATGAGGCTTGATCCAAACCCATTATCTTAAAAGTTGTGCATCGATTCAGCACTTTGATCAATGTTTGCCATGGTTAAGTAAGATTATTGACGTATAATTTTCCAGTAGCTTCAAGTTTTTGTTCATGACAAATGAGATCGAGAAACTTCACAATAGTCAAGAACTCTGGCGGTTGCTCAAACCCCTCTTGATTGTTATCAATTTCTTGTGGTATGTTAGCCTCAAAATTGAGTCGAACAAGGAAGCTTCAGTCATTCATTTAAGTAGTCACGGTCTTTATTCATCATACGTTGTAATAGGCTAACTAAGGGTAACAGGCTCGTTTATTTAATCTAATTATGTACGAGTTACGGGTTTAAGCCCAACCAAAACTCGAGCCCGTTCCACCAAAGGAAATCCTAGGCGTCTAGAGTTATTCTAGGAGTATAAATACCCCCTCTCTATAATGAAGAGGGGTTGATTGTTCTTTTGATATTTTTCACATAGCAATCCAAACACCCTTTCTCTCTTTTCTTTCTATCTTCTTCCTCCTCTATTTTCTATTATTTCGTATATATGCATAAACAAAGAAGTGATCATGGTTTAGATATGGATAACATTTAGTATCATAAGCCACAGGGGGGTCTTGTAATGCGTGGAGGTTGTTTATAAGCTTATTGGTTCGGCTTATTTGGGCTTATTAGACTCTCGGCTTATTTTTCTTTCTTGTTGTTTTAGTGTAAAAAGCTTAAACATCTTTATTCGCAAACCATAACTAGCTTATTTAAAAAAGACTTCGTGGATTATTTAGGCTTTACACAACATATTTCAAGTTTTTATAGCTTATTTAGTCGCGATATTATTAAGGAGTTATTAGGTTTAAAAGCTTATTTAGTCTTAAAAGTTGTATTTGCTTATCTAAAATTGTTTTTGCTTATTAAGTACTACTTTTTCGAAGCTTTTTATCTTTAAAAAATGCTTATTTTTGAAATTTTTCTAGGCTTATTTTGTTGAATACCGCGGTTTGATACTTGAAGACCGCGGTTTGACACTTGATCAAGGCGATTTAACAATAGAGTTCAGGTGGTTTGCGTCGATTTCACGCGGTTTGAATAGGTTCCAAGCGGTTTGACGAGGGTATTCACGCGATTTAAACAAGTGTTGCAAGCGATTTGTTCAACGGGTTTAAGCGGTTTGAGTTTAACTCTAAGGCAATTTATTCCTCAGGCTTAGGCGATTTGAAATTAGGGTTTAAGCAATTTAAGTTCAAGTTGTCAAGCGATTTGACAGTTGTAGCCAAGCGATTTGATAACCAAGCGGTTTTATCCTCATGTATTTCAAGGCGGTTTGACAAGGGTTTCAAGGGGATTTGACATAGACTCGTTAAGGCGATTTGAGATCTAACCTACAATTTGACAAAACCCTAAGAAGCGGTTTGAGCATTAGCTATAAGGTGGTTTGACAACAGGAAACCAAGCGGTTTGACAGTTTCTTTGCACGCGGTTTGATCTCTGCTAAGGCGATTTGACCTAAGTTATCAAATCGGTTTGATCAGGTTTAAATCTTAGGTGATTTGAGTTAGGTTGTCACGCGATTTGATCTCAGTAACACGTTGTTTGTTCATACCATCAAGCGGTTTGAATTACCTAGGCGGTTTGAGTTCGTTTTAGCAGCGATTTGACTTAGGGTTTGTGTTTTGGTTAACCAACGAAGAAGACACAAATTAGGGCGGGAACTTTAAACTTAAAATTGAAACCCTAATTACATTTTACACATTAAACCCTCAAGTTCAAACTAAATTACACCAATCGTCTTTATTTACTTCCATTCATATCGTTAGTCCCTCATTTCTCCTTTAACAATTGTTAGTGTTCAAGTTTGATTCTAATTACACTGTTAGTCCTTGTTAATCATTTCATCAACCGTTAGTCCTTAATATCAGTTCTTTTAGCTCAACAATCTTTAACAAAACATCAAATGCTTTAATTATAACAACTATTTCAGCAGCATCCACAATAACAATCACTTTACCTACTTAAGATTCTACAAATCATTTTTCACTTCATAACACATCAATCATTCATCATGACTACTCCAACAAACAACATTTAGATGCACAACGACATCATGGCAGCTAGTTCCAGAGACCATCTACCAATGCTTGCAACAAGGAGATATGCACAGTGGCAATCATGTTTCTTAAGATATGTTGACACGAAGTCCAACAAGCAAGAGCTGAAGCAATGTATCTTTGATGGTCCTTATGTAATGACTGAAGTCACCTTTCCAGCTAAACCAGCAACAACAACAGAAGGAGTACCAGAACATAATGTCCCTAAGACTTATGAAAACACTTCTCCTAAAAAACATGCTTACATTGATGCTGAAGCTGAAGTAGTTCATATGATATTGAGTGGAATTGGATATGACATTTACTCCACAGTTGATGCATGTACTACAGCTAAAGAAATATGGATAGCCATTGAAAGATTGCAGCAAGGTGAGTCGCTTAACAAATAGGACGTCAAGACTAACCTTTTCTGGGAATTTGGTAAGTTTACTTTAAAAGACAGGGAATCAAATGAGTCATACAACTCAAGGTTTACAAGATGATGAATGAAATGGTTAGAAACAAGTTGGAAGTTGCCACTATGAAAGTCAATTTTTAGTTTCTATAACAACTCCAGCCAGAATGGTTAAGATTTATGACAGTTATCAAGCAAACAACAGATTTGGACAAAGAATCATATCACAATCTCTTTGAATTTATCAAACAGTATCATAATGAAGTCAATAAAATCTATGTTAAAAAGATATCCAGGAATGCAAATCTATTCGCACTTGTTGCTGTTGCACAACACTACCTCGAATACCATAATCAAGCACCAATACCTCACAAACCTAATGCATCATCTTTAAGACAAACAACATCAACCAAATCTCATACTACTACCAAGCACAAAGGCAAAGAGATAGTCAAACCAATTACACCTCCATCCGAGTCAGCATCTGAAGAAGTAATGAAGAACATGTTTAAAGAGATAAGTAGATACAGAAAAGTTTAGCACTCATTGCAAAACACTTGAAAAACATCTGCAAACCTACCAACAACAACTTCAAAACTCCATCAAACACCAAGAATAAGAATGTGGCTACTTCTCCAATGTTAGAAATTGAGAAAAGACTCGGTCACTACTAATATATTATAGAATAGCTCGTAGCGTAATATTTGGAAACTTACCAAGCTAATCGGGTCAACATAAGTCTCCCTTATGTGTGACCGGCCTAGTATAGGTATAAATACCCCTCTCTACACCTTAGAGAGGGTTAGTTGTTCATTTGGTTATTTCATAATACAATTTTCCTTCCTTTCTCTCTCTAAGTCCTACAACCCTCCTTCTCTCTCTAAACTTTCTTGTGTTCATTTGTTAAGTGATTTGATATATCTACAATTGGTATCAGTCGCCATGGGGTGATATCGTGAGCTTGTGTGCGTTTATATCTTGTTTATATTGTTCCTTTAGTTATTTTTTGTGTTTTGTGTCTTGAAAATCAAAGCCTGGATTTTTGTGTTTAAAAGTGTTAAAGTTTATGTTTTTAAGCAAGATCTAGGTCTAAAATAACTAGTTGTGCAAGAAAAAATTAAGGTAAAACATCAAAAGGGTGAGTTTTTGGTGATTTTTTTGTGAAAACATTTTATTTGAAGCAAGCGAAACATGTTTATGAAGCTAGTGAAACATGTTTGAAGCTAGCGATTTATGTAGGTAAGCAGAATATGTTTCAAGCAAAATATATTTCAAGTGATTTATGACAGTTGACTTCAAGCGATTTATGCCTTTCTAGAAAACGAAACTCTGCTTAATTTTTCTTATGTCAAGCGAAATATGTTTCAGGTGAAATATGTCAACAAGCGATTTATGTTAGCAAGCGATTTATAACAGGTTGTTAGTTCAAACGAAATACGTACTTGTGCAAAACGAAACTCTGTCTAATTTTCATATTTCAAGCGAAACATTACATTGTCATATTCCAAGCGAAACATTACAAGCAAAACATTACAAGCGAAACATTACATTTTCTACGGTTTGTCTTTGTAAAATCCCGTGAAATATTTGGATTTCTCGGTTTTAGTGAAGATTTGTAAAATCCCGTAGAATATCAATCTTAATCACCGACAACAACATCTCTTAACACAATCCTCCTTTATCACTGTTCAATCAATATTTAATCATTTCACTTTTTAACTGAAGCACGATGACTACTTTAGCAGAACACATAATTATTGCTGGAGCTAAAAATCATCCTCTAATGCTTGAAAAGTCAATGTACGATTCATGGGCAAGTCGTATACGTCTATTCATCAAAGGGAAGAAAAATGGTAGGATGATGCTTGATTCAATCGACAATGGTCTACTGGTCTACCTAACTGTTGAAGAAAATGGGTAGACTCGACCTAAGAAATACTATGAACTCACTGAAGCACAACAACTTCAAGATGACTGTGATGTTTAAGCAACAAATATCATTCTTCACGGTCTTCCACCCGATGTGTATGCACTTGTAAATCATCAAGAGGTAGCTAAGGATATTTGGGATAAAGTTAAGCTACTAATGAAAGGCACTAAATTATCATATCAAAAACATAAATGCAGATTGTACAATTTGTTTGATAAGTTTGCTCATGTTCAGGGTGAAACATTGTATGAGTATTACTGGAGATTCTCTCAGCTGATCAATGACATGCATACTATTGGGATGACAATGCAGCAAGTTTAAGTCAATACCAAGTTTCTGAATGCTCTTCCACCGGAATGGAGCAAGTTTGTCACTGATGTGAAGTTAGCAAAGAGTTTGTATACCACCAACTATGATCAGTTGTATGCATACCTCAGTCAACATGAACGACATTCTAATGAAGTACGTATCATGCGTAAAAGATATCCGGATCCTCTTGCATTGGTGGCCAATTCTTAAACTCTATACACTCCCTTTTAGTCTCTATAACATTCAAGTTCTTCAATGTATCCACCTCCTCAACAATTCACACCAGTTTATGCAGCACCTATTCATCATCAACACCATCACACTCCAGTCAATCCATAACAACAATCAGTTTCTCCATAACCATTCATATCTCTGCCAATTACACAACAATCTCAAGCTGAATTTCCTCAATTAGACTCTGGTCTCGTTGTTCCTACATTTCAGCAAGGAGAAGATCTGATTGACTGTATCAACAAAGCAATGTCATTCCTATCTGTTGTGGCGTCAAGGTTTTCACCTTCAAACAATCAACTTAGAACGTCTTCCAATCCTAGAAATCAGGCAACCATTCAAGATGGAAGAGTCACAGTTCAACAAGTTTAAGGAAGACAAACTCAGAGTTTTATTGGCACTGGAAATAGAGGAATTGCTACAACATCAAAAGGAAACTATGCAACTGGTCAAGCAAAGATTGTGAAGTGTTATAACTCTCTAGGGGAAGGCATATGGGGAAACAGTGCACTGAGCCAAAGAGGCCAAGAAGTTCTGCATGGTTTAAGGAGAAGTTAATGTTAGCCGAAGCACAAGAAGCTAGTCAGATATTGGATGAAGAGCAACTTACATTCATAGCAAACCCTAGAATAGCAGAAGTTTAAATTGCTCAGCAAATAATCCCTCAAAACTCAAATTTCCAGAATGAAGACTTGAATGCCTACGACTCGGATTGTGATGATATATCATCATCTAAAGCAGTTTTGATGCCAAATCTTTCAAGCTGTGATTCAGATGTCCTCTCTGAGGTACCATACTTTGATGCTTATCTGAATGATATGATTAATTAGGAAGGGTAAGAGATGCCGTATTCTGAACAAACACATATTGTGGATTTTCCAGATAATGAGATAAACAGTGATAGCAATATCATTCCCTACTCTTAATATCTACATGAATCACAAGATGCAGGTATTCAGGATATGAATTCTTCTTCACCAACACTAGTACAAATCTAGGATTTGGTCACACATGGGCAAAATGGAATAGCCATACATTCACATATTTATGTGGCTAAAGGTACCAAAATAGACAGCATTTACTAATTAGCCACATATGAAATTTTTGATCGTGTGACCATTAGAACTGTATTGCCACACATTTGAACATTTATGTGGCTAAAGGTAACTAGTAATTTTTTTTCTGATTATTTGGCCACATATGAATTTGGAACACGTGACAAATACAAGTAAGCTTGAAGCATTAGTCACGATATACATATAACTGGTGACAAATATATGTCACACACTTGAACACTGTGACCAAATGGCATATATGGTCACATGAAGTAATTTTTTATGTGTCTAAATCATACAGTCAAGTTTTGTCACACATGATTTAAGAGTGACTGCTATCTTTTGTTAATTATTTAGCCACATATGAATTTGGAACATGTGACAAATGAAAAGTTAGGTTGAAACATTAGTCATGATATACATATAAATAGTAACAAATATATGTCACACACTTGAACACTATGACCAAATGCCATATATGGTCACACTAAACTTTTTGTCACACATTATTTAAGTGTAGCCAAAACAAGTACATATGGTCATGTAACTAAATATGTGTGTTTAAAGTTTAGTTTGTGTTATCTTGCCAAAAGCTAATGTGTATAGTCACATTTACTTCTAGCACGATCATGTGACTATATGCCTTTACAATAGCCACAACATATCACAAATGTGTGACTAAATTATGTTTATGGCCACATTTAAGGTGATTATATGTGACCAATATATTCATAATAGTCAGATCATGAAGTATTCATGTGGCTATTATTTAGAGTAAAATATAAAATCAGTTATCATTAAATTTCATATTAGTCACATTGAGTGTTTGTGTGTCTAAATTCATAATGTCATATATGGTCACATGAAGTGTTTGTTTATGTGTCTAAATCATGAACTCAAGTTTTGTCACACAATATTTAAGTGTAGCAAAAAAACGGTACATATGGTCACGTTATTAAGCCTAAACTACTTTTAGGTTTAAAAAAAAGCTAAATGACTATATGCCTTTATAATAGCTACAACATATCACAAATGTATGACTAACTTATGTTTATGGCCACATTTAAGGTGATTATATGTGTCTAATATATTCATAACAGTCACATCGTGAAGTATTCATGTGACTATTATTTAGAGCAAAATTTGAAATCGGTTATCGTTAAATTTCATATAAGTCACATTGAGTATTTGTGTGTCTAAATTCATAATGTCATATATAGCCACATGAAGTATTTGTTTATGTGTCTAAATCATGGACTCAAGTTTTGTCACACATTATTTAAGTGTAGCAAAAACCCGATACATATGGTCACGTTATTAAGCCTAAACTCATAATAAAAACAAGAAAATAAAAAAGGATGTTACACCCCGACGAGAATCGAACCCGCGACCTCCCTTACGAAAGTCAAGCGGGTTACCATCTTGCCAGAGTAACCTATTTGTTAATGTTATGCATTTCCTTTTTAATATAGAAGTTAAAGCTTCATTGTTTTTGGCTAGTAGCTTAAAGAGTGCTTACAGAAACTGCTTATTAAACCGTGGCTTTTTCTCCCTCTGCTTATTTTCAACTTGTTTCACTTTTAAAATTTTGAATTTAGCAAAACTAAATAAGTTGTATCTTATTTGGTTTTAAACTTTTTCGGTGCAACTTATTTTTAAGCTAAATTTTTTTTAATAAAAGTTTTCATCATTAAATATAGTTTTAGTTATAAAAAGTTTACAATTTTAATTAATAAAAATAGTAGTTTTTAGATTAGCTTATTGCTTATGATCTAATGCTTAATATTTGCTCAGTTTTGTGTTTGTCTCACTTCACTTTCTCTAAGGTAGGGGTGAGCATCGGTCCAAAACCGGACCGGACAGGCCAAGACCGGACCGGACCGAGACCGAATTGGTCTAAAACATCGGACCAAGGACCAGACTGAAATGGAACGGTCCAGTCTGGTTCGGTCTTCGGTCCGGTCCTACAAGGCATAATGTTCGGGTTTTTTGGTAAGACCGACTAGACCGGACCAGACCGACCGGACCGAAGACCGAATTGGTCCAAAACGCTGGATCGAGGACCAGACCGAAATACGTTCGGTCCAGTCCGGTCGAACGGTCCGTATGCTGGTTGGTAGTAAATCAAACAAATTTATATACGTATAGTATTAATCCCGTGAAAATTTCTTTCCAAAATACTTCTCAAACAAGAGAAATATAAGGTAAAAATCTCACTAAAGAAAACACAATTTGTATATTTTTATCCGGGAAGTATTGAACTACTCGGGTCATGTCCCAACGAAATCGTGAATTGAGAATTGGGAAAATTCGGATTCGAGTTAAGATTGATAAAGGATTTTTGAATTATTGATTATACTACAAATATAATAGCATGAATTAAAAACAATTAACTAGCTTGAAATTTAAATGCACGAAAGGTAAAAACGCGAGCTAAAACTGAAATTTAAAATCTAAGACACGACTTTTAACAAACTTTATACCTAAAAATCACAAATTTAAAAAGAAAATTTTAGGAAAAAGAATTGTAGGTGTTTAGATGATGAGATACTATTTCGGAGGTGTAAACAGCTGAGATATTCCCTAGTTGCTGAGCTTGGCGTCAATTAAGTCGGCGCGTTCTGGCCGTGAATTTTTTGTTTTTTTTGGTCTGTTTACAGTAGAGGGAGATCGCGCCTTTTTGAGCCGTTGACCTGGACTGACTGGCCGAAAGACCCGAATTGGTCCCAAAATGCGGTTTGGACACGTACACGTTAAAAGATAAATAGGAGTCCGGACCAAAAGTTACGTTCGAGGTGCACATATACTTGTCCTGATGATGAGTCCTTTTCTTGTCGGTCGGTTCGGTTCGGTTTTCCGGGTCCGGTGATCGGGGTGCTTCGGAAAGAGGTTAGGTGCGGTTAGGAGATGCACGTCTAGGTTGGGTGGGCACGTGTTGATTTATGTCGTCACTATTATATGCAATACTAACTTCATATGTCGTGTGGCCTTATATGACTTTTTTGAATGTAGGTCGCTCATATACACCTCATTGTTTGTGATAGTGAAGTATGAAATTTATTATGATAACCGATTTTCTCTTTTGCTCCATATATTACTTACCGTAATTTAGGGTGTTTGCACTAATCATTGGTAAATCTCATCGTTTGTGTTGGAGTTTTGTGACGCTGGAGGATTGAGGTGGATGGAGGCGTGGGGGCGGTGGGTAGGGGGTTGTGGTTGGACTTATGCGGTTTCGTTGGGTCAGCACAATGAAATATAGCTTGGGGGGTGTGTTTGTGCTCACTATTGCATATTCAACACGTTATTAGTGGGCCGGCCCATTTTATGATTTGTTGTCACACATGTGATGGAGCATGCCCTCAGTGAGGGCTTTGTAGATTGGCACACAGAATGTGTTTCAGTCACTTGATCTGTTGACCTAGAAAGCTCCGTATTGTTGACTTACTCTTTAGCTCGGTTTTAGGCAGTAGCGGAACATCAAATAAACGTTTTTAAACTCATCTAGTTTAAGGGTTCCTGGTCGCTTATGATTACTGGATTTTGGCATATCACTTAAAGTAATCTTGTGCTGATCAAGAACATACGAGCTCCCGAACGCGCATTTTAGTACACTATAAACATAACACTTCTTAGTGTACCATTTATGAATTATGATTTACTAGAACACAGATCATCAATTAGTTACTATATGGAATTTTTAATGATAGTCCCCCCCTTGGAATCTTCACATTTTGCTCTTAATAAATAGCACACATGAATACTTCTCACGGAGCTTGCTCGCACTGTGTATGAATATATTGGGGGGCCCCCCCCTCCCATATAATTCACCTTAAATGTGGCCTATAAATTCACATTTAGTCACCCATTTGTGATTATGTTTGTCGGTTATTATAAAAGGCATGAATGTCAACATAATGATCGTAGCGTAGAAGTAAGATGTGACTATACACTTTGCTAATTTGGCAACGCGCTGCTAAGCACAAATTAAGGACCTTTCAAACAGACCTATTAAGTTACTCATGGCCATAATGATACTGGATTTTGGCTTCTCGTACACTTAGGAATTAATGTTCCGTGACCCAAACCGTTTAGTGTGACCATATATGGCATCTTCCGTGAGTTTTGGGTTTTAAGGGTTAAATGAAGTCTAGACATTTTGCGTTAGACTTAATTAGGATTTTATAAAGCTAAAAGGTAAATCTCTATTCAACTCTCTTCGAGGATACGACCCCGGACTAATAGTTATTACTTTTCCTAAAGTAATTCTATCTTTAAACGGTAATTTATTACCGACCGCTTTACACGCGTCACTCAACTATTACGGGTTAAAGGATATAGGTTATTGGTTACGCTTGGGGTTATTAAATTATTGTGATCAATGTTAACTAATTTGAACCTCCTTGCCCTAGGTGACCTATGACCCATGTGAATTAGCTATTGTCACCGGTAATGCATGGGTCCATAACACTATAAGCTACTACAACCCAATGCACATTACCCATGACCCATGTTAAGTACTCATTGTCACCAATCATGTATGGGTCGTAACATGACACTATAAGCCACTACAACCCAATGCATATGACCATATGATGTTAAATACCCATTAATTAATGTGACTAGTTATAACCTAATGCACATGACCCATGACCCATGTTAATTACCCATTGTTACCAGTCATGGATGTGTCATAACATGACACTATAAGTAGATTGCGCTTTGTCCATAGCTTGGTGATAGGAGTATAAAATTTGCTAATTAACGATGTACGTTTTTTTTGTGTAGCGATGTGCGCTTTGTCACCAGAGACGGGATATTCACTACCTTTTGGATTTGTTAACTTCAAATGCAAGATTCCCGTGGGGATTAGTTGTTACTATTAAGTGACAACCTCCGGTGAGATCTCCGCTTAACTCTCTTACTTAATGGGGACACCTGGTCTCACGAAAATCCTTGCACTAAACGTTAGCACATATTTGAAACCCAAATTCTCTTTTTATATGATGCATATTAGAAACGTATTTGTTTCATCGATATCTTGTATTGGTATATACATTTTACTTACGCAAACACTGAATATTATTCATTAAACACATATACGACAAATGATAACCATAATATAAAGTCACAAATAGCTTCGTCGTAACGCACGAACATCGGGGATTATTCGGCAAAAAGGTAAAAAATATGGTTACAAAAAAAGAAAAAGAAAAAACACACGGACACCGAATACATCCTCATATTTACTATGGGTAGCAATTTAGTTCGGGTTGACAGGTTGGCGGGTCAAAAACCTCCAACCCGAACTTGACCCATTTAAATAATCAGGTTAGCTATGTTAACCCTAACTTGTTTATACATAACCCAAACCTGACCCATTTAACCCGTATATATACTTGGGTTGACGGGTAAATTAGGTTAACTGAGTTGAATAGGTTAACCGGTTGACCCATTTAACCCGTTGTATATATATATATAAAATTGACACATTACACGTGTTAAACATGTTAAACAGATTTGTGGGTCGATCAATTTAAATCATTTAACCCGTATAACAAAATATAAATAATTTATAATTTAAATCGCTTAATTTAATAAACGCGTTAGATTGGTCGACCCAAAACTATTTAGGCTCAACCCGAACCTGTTAATTTTCATGTTGATTTCAGATCGGGTTTCGTGTCGGGTTAGGAATTGCCGCCTCTAATATTTAATATTAAACACCAAAAAATTAATGAAAATTTAACCTCCCGCTTTAGTTTCCCACCCCTCTTTGGCCAAAAAAATCAAAACCCTATTATGCCTCTAACTCCAGCCCCCCTTTTCTTTCTTTCATTTGCAGTTGCTGAAACAAAAAGCTAAACCGTTTTATCTTTGCTTCTTCCCTACGAGTTCCTTCTAAATTCACCACAAACGAGTATGTTAACATTAACTCGCAATTTTGTCATTAACTCGCAATTCAAGGTATGATTAATATCGGGTTTTAGCCCTGAAGTGATATTGAAGGCCATTTTAAGATGTTTTTCTTAATTATCTATGTGATTCTTGTGCTATGATGTATCTTATTAATAATTAAAACAATATTTTAGATTCAAAAAGCCTATTATTATGAAACCCAATAGCTAGGGTTGAAATTACTGCTCGATTTTAGTCAAATTATATCTTCTTATATGTTAATATACATGTATTAATTGGTTTACTTTGTTTATTAAATCTTTAATTATTTTTCTAGCTTCGAGTTGTTGTGGAAGAAAGTGTCTTCACTAGTTAAACCGGCCATTTCATCTTGTATAGGTAAAACGAATACTTTGAATGACTTTTAATCATAATGTAATGTTAGAATTAGGGGGTGTTTGTTTCGGCTTATAAAACATAACCATTTGGGCTTATATTTCATAAGCCCTAGTTTTCTGGCTTATTTTGAGACTTATGGGCTTATATAAGTTTATCATATCATAATAAACTTATATAAGCTTACAAGTCTCAAAATAAGCTGAAAAAGTAGAGCTTATGAAATATAAGCCCAAATAGGCTTATGCTACATAAGCCGAAACAAACACCCCCTTAGGAGTAAACTTAGACAGGTTAGTTGTAAATACTCATGCTATACTAAAAGGGTTTACTTGGCCTATTCAAGTGTTGTTTAGTGCGTGTTCAAGTTAATTGTTGTTTAGTGCTTCTTCCAGTTGATTATCGAGGCTTATACTCTGTTTAGGTTTTGGTCTTATCTTGATGTGGTTATCGTTGATCCGCAGCAGCCCACACGAGTCAGTTATAGCTTGGTTTGATGGGGATAAAGTCCTGTAATAATCCATTTTAGTTGCAGGTGCACTTGAATGTAAAAGAAGCTTGGGTTTCAAGTGTGATTTAAGTGATCTATGTACTGGCCCCATAACATATATAAGTAAGACGCTCAAATCATTTTGCTTTGGTAAATTTATCTACAAACTCATGTTTTGCACTTAATGGTTTGGACTTTGAAAAGTATAACATATATGTTTGTAGTGGGTTAAACTTTCCTTGTTTGTGAATAGAGCCTTTAGGTTGTAAACGTGCTAGTCTCCCTTAAAGTATCTTATAACTAGTGTTTTGAGATTGAGCAAGGGTAAATATAGTGTAGTACTTCTGCATAAAAGATTGATTAAGGCAAAATATTTATGTTTTGCTATTTGTAAGGTTTATTTAAGTACTGTTTTCCTGATTCTCAGTTTTGTATACCACAAACTGTTTACCAATAAATGTATGTAATATTATAAAGCTTGCAGCTACATATAGTCCATCTCATTAATTAGATAATTATGCTTTAAATTTTTGTTACTTGTCAAACATGAATGAACTTTCTTTGCTTAGCATGTTGATTGTTGTTCATGAATACATGGAATTCAAATCAAGCCACTGTAAACGTCATGTTTGTGTTCCAGTGTTCGGGCTTATGGAAATTCACAAAGTTTTGTTCGTGCCTTCTGTTGGTTCGTGCTCCAGCGTTCGCGCCTAAAATACAGATAGTGGTTCGTGATCTGCAATGACAGTAGGTGCATCTCTACATGTGAAATGGTTGCTTCAATTAATGAGGTGTAAGTTGGTCCGGTGCTTCTTATGGAATGGCTTGCTTGGTGGTATCTAATGGTGGTCCATGTTCCATGGATTTGTCTCATTTGATAGATTGGTGGACTTGGTGGTACTGTTAGATGCCATCCGAGTGTTTGGCACTTGGAATAAAAAAATGCCATTTGCAGTGTCCTAGTGTTCGGCTTAAAGGATCTAATATGCCTTGTGAAAGATACAATTTGAGGTTTTTGAATTAGCATTGCAGTTCATGTGCTGATATGTGGTGACAACACGTGTGAACCGTCTGCAAACTGCAAATAAGGTTCTATATAGTTAACTTGCCATGTGTCTATGTTTTGTCTCTTGCATATATTTAGTGATGGTCCATGCTTGCTATTTTGGTCTCATGATTGTCTAGTTTGGTAGGCCATGGTTCCATTCTATTTATTTTGCATTTTGGGATAGTTTATTTTGTTTGGGTCATGTAGTTTGATTTTGGTCCAGTGGTATCTCCCAAATTTGTGGGACTGTTTGTTGTTGTTCTTTTAGGTTGAAGTGTTGTAAAGGCATTGCGGAGCATAAGTACGTAGTATGAATAAAAACTTTATTCTTAAGAGTTGACAATGAATAAAGAAGTCAAGGAAGAAATGAAGAAAGATATGGATGTGCAGGCTGTTAATACTTGGACACTATGTGCATCAAACTCTCACTTTTCTTCTCTGGTAAAGACTTGGTTGCATTTGGTATACTTTGTATTAGATGCAATTATTATTTAAAACTTGTATAATC
>BQNB010113901.1:0-21853 GCA_026074375.1 Tanacetum coccineum
AAAGAAGAAAAGAACTACTGATCAGTTTATCCTTCCTAGGCGTGATGAAACTCCTCCTGATTCGACAACAGGTCCCTCTTCTCAACCATATGATGAAACTTCAGAGAAAGTGATCCATAGGAGTAAGCATTCCTGTATCAGTCCCTGAAAAAGCACATGAGGCTCTGGCTGGACCAGACCCTGAGCCCATGAAAGAAGACCAGACTGGATCAGACTCTGGAAAATTACATGTGTCTCTTGCTGGACCAAACCCTGAGCACATGGATGATGAAGGCCCTTCAGCTGGATTAAACCAGGGTAGGTCTACAAAGAAAAGAAGATCTGATTCTTCCGCTTCTGGGTCAGCTAAACCTCCTCCGAAAGATGATGACCAAAGCTCAAAGAAGCCAAGGGAGTTTGATGCATCTGCTTCCAAACAACATCCAGCTCTCACCTCAATTGGATGGCAGATCACCGACACAAGAGATGCTGGTGCTGACTCTTCGATGCACAGATCTGATCCCGAATCAGAACATTCTGAACAATCTTCAGATGACATTTCAATGCAGGATGAAGGGAATGACTCAGATATGGAGGACACTGACAACGCTCACATTCCCAAGGTGTCGACCACTACGTGGTTTAAGCCGATTCCAGAAAACAAGAGACATGCTACACCTAAACCAGAATGGACCATTCCCCCGAATGATTTCCCGGAACCAGAACATAACTGGGCAAATGCATACGCCACAACGTATAAAGTTCCTGAGGAAAACAAGCTTCAAAGGAAGACGTATGATATTGGGTCGTTCATCAAATGGTTCTGCAGACGAACAGGAAAGAAGAAGCTCTGCAAAGCTGATTTAGAAGGACCAGCTTTCAACCTTGTTAAAGCCTTTCACAAGAACAGTGTCTTTCTTCAATATCAGATGGATGAATGCCATAAGCTGCTGACAAATAAAGTTGATTTGAGTAATCCTGAGGGTCATCAAATTCTGAGAAATATATATGAACCACTGCCCTTAGGAGGTCCACCAGGTCAGGTAACTATTCAACCACAATTCTTCTTCAATAAGGATCTGGAATATCTGCTGACAGGTGACAAAGAGCGAAAAATTGCCTTATCCATATCCAAGCTCAAAGCCGCTCGTTACCTAGACTTTGGCCTTGAAGAATTAGTTCCATCGTTGTGGGTTGAGAGTGAACGCGAATATGACATCAGTGCGGTCTATGGCATCACTCACTGGTGGTTTAGGAGGAAGGAATTCTATATCAACAAACACAGTGAGTCCTCTGATCGTGAAGCTGTCAGATCTCAGATGCGAATTCTCAGTGTGATCAGTGTCAAAGTGTTTGAAAAATATGGATACAACTACCTAAGAGAGATAATTCTTCGCATCCCTCAACGATTGAGGGGGAGCAGTTATATGTTTAATACACGACTTGTGAGTTAAGGACACACTTTTCCCAAATTTTATACTATTTTAAATCAATTGTATCCAAAATGTCAAAGGGTTTAAAATTTTTGATACGGGGAGAAATGTAGATTAAATTGTGTATAATATAGAACAGTGATTTTATGTGGATCCCATATACTCTGCCCAAACGTGCCTTTATAAACAATTTCGAATACCGAAGCACATTTTGAAGGGGGAGCGTTTCGTAAGAATAATGTCAAAAACTATCGAGTAACTAAAACGCTTTGATATTTATATGTAGTACTTAATTGAATTTTCAATTGGTTTTATGGAAAGGAGAACTATACCAAAAGACCGGACCATGCATTTTACTTAATAGGGAGTTATAAGGTTGTGTAAGGTTAGGTACCATTTCCCAATGATTTCCAGGCCATAACCGGAGGGATCTACCAAGGGACAATCATAGTTAGTGTAGAAGTCTTAGGTATGACATTGAAAAAAGGAGTAAAGCCGCAGAATAAGGGAAAAGTGCCGACAGAGAATGGAGCTAGTACTGGAATAACCCAAAACAAGGTTTTTTATGAAGTCTCCGGTAAGCACTGCATCTTGAAACCATTACTTGTCTCATCGAAGCACTACTAAAGGGGTTGAAGATTAAAAAAGAATAGTAAAGATAAAGGGTGTAAGAAAGAAGCCCTCATTCACTTTAGGCAGGGAAACCGGGTTCAATTCATATGATGCCAGGAATCACTAGATGTTTGATGACATTGAAGATCGACATCAATGGGACCCAGTGAATGCAAATGCACAACCTCCCTTAGCCACTCAGGAATCTTTCAAAAGATTTCTGTTTCATTTCTCACGGAGACTAAACACGTTATCTATTGACTTTCTCACTCCGAGTTAGTTGATATTGAACAGGTGGCAGTCTGCTCCAGCCTCCGATTACTAAAAAACCAAAACGCATTAATTGAGTCTAGTGCCAAGAGATCGTCAAATTAATCTCGTTAGGACACTTATTCAATTCTCTTGTCTTTCACACACTGTGGAAACAAAGTCTATCCTATGAGTCTGCGCATTTTATCTTGGTGATTATTACCAGAACATCCGAGTGGAAACTCGATAGTTTTTCACAATGAAGATGGAAATCCTGCTAGAGCCACATCAAACAAGCTATAGGTAGGTGACTTGTGCGATTCTACAGAAATCAATCTGTGGGTCAACGGGAAAAGAAATAATGGCGCGGTTCTGCGTGATCAACTTGTTCAGTATAGAATTGACGGATATTTTATCATTTGACAAACATCAAAAACTCTCGAAAGTGTCACAAAATTCTTTCATATAGAAGAAAACACTTAGACTGTCTTTTCAATTATTTCTTTTATTACTAACTGTTTCATTAAGGATATCTTAAAAGATGGAGATGGAGATGGTATAATCCTAGTTCCGGAGATGTCAAGTAAATATTCCGGAATGCCAAGACAGACCTACACTTGTTATGATGTTATAAAAGACCTCATTAAAGGTGTCTAAAGCTTCCGCAAACTATGATGTCATGTATATTCTTCACAAATGTGCACAAGATGGCGGATCCTCACAAGATGATGAAGATTATGTTTTGGCGGCGATGATCTCAAGAAAGCTCAAGATCACAGTCAAAGACAAGCGTAAGATGAATCAAAAGATTACTATCCAAAAAATGTACAAGATATCAAATGGTCTATCGAGATAAAATACTGAAGTGGATTAAAGTTTGGTATTTTCAGTCGAGAGGGTGTACTACCCTAGGGGGAGATTGTTAGATAATAGGAAAAAGACTCGGTCACCCGTGAATTTTATGTTTATTATAGCTCGTAGCTGAAAGAGTTAATAGTACGTTTTTCGGTTTTAAGTCGGTACGAATACCCGGTATATTGTAAGTACTATATATAGCCTCTTCCAACTTTGAAAGAGGTAAGCTAGTTTATTATTTGTCATTTACAAAGAAACACATTTTCTCTCTCTAGATATTTCTCTAGTGTTTTCTCTCTAGAACATAGCCAAATCAAAGAAGAGTCCCTAGGGACTAACACAGTTAGTCCCTGACTCTTTGCACCGCTAGTCCCTACATCCTATTTTACATATTACAACATTAGTCCTTTACCCCTAACCCTGTTACAAATCAAACACCCAAAACAATTTCCCGCCAATTCCCTTACTATTCACCCATCCTTTTCGTCCTACCTTACAACCTGACAAACCCCTTAGCCTATTCCCCCAAGAAATAACAAAGGACAAGACACGTTGGCAATCCCATGAAAAGTTATTGGTTGATGGGACATGGAGATAAATCAAGGGCTGAGATCAATGTAAATGGATCCAAGGGCTATGATTAAAGGCTTGGAGAGCACTCTCAATCTCACTCACAGAAGAAACACACCTCATGGACTTGATTCGGCTATAAATAGAGGGTGTCTTCACACATTAATATTTATTGTAGTTTAATATTTATTGTATTTTTACAGCTTATTTAAATAACTTATTGTAACTTTCTTTCAAGCCTTGTAAACGTTTTAAGTATTAATGAAAGTTTAAGTTTTATTAAAAATTTGTTTTATGTTATGCAATCTTATGTTTGAAAATAGTTTGATAAGCTCAATAAGCTCTTGTTTAACCTGTTTTACTAAAGCAATATAAACTGTTATATAGCTTATAAGTGTTTAAGAAAATTTCATCAAAATCCACCCCTTAAAATACCTTAGCTTAACTTGGAAGATAAGCCAAACGTGGAAGGGCTTATATGACCATACTAGCTTTTTTTCAAACAAGCTAGAGCTTGTTGATAAGCTCTTAAGAGCATTATTGCCCTTGTTTTGAGCAAAGGGCTTTGTAAGTTAACTTTTTTACTTTTTAGCTTATTCACTGTTTAGCTTATTCTACTGCTTATTTTCTGCTTTTTACTGCTTATTTATGCTTATTTATTGCTGTTTATTGCTTATTTATGCTTGCTTATAGTTTAAATCTTCTTTGTTCATGTCTTGGTATAAAAATGTCTATTTTAGCTTAAAACTGCTTATATTGTTTGCTTATTGATAAGTGCTTTTTAGTTGTTTAATCTGCTTATTAGACCTTAATATTGTTAGTTTGTTATCTGTTTTTAAAGATCTTAGCTTAAATCAGTTGAAATCAAGTTTTAAAATGGATTTTAAATACTTAAAGGGGTGTTTGGGATAAGCAGCACTAACCTTAGTTAGTGCTGTTTGACCACCAATTGGTCTTTAAACCAACTTTGAGAAGTTTTAACTTTGCCTTATAATCAGTTTTCAATATGTTACAGTTTTCATTTAAGTTTTTGCAAGTCTCATCTTAAGTTTTTTAGGTTTTAATCTATCTAAATCTTTATGAATCTGTGGTGTTTTGGTTGATCAAACTGCTTATATCTTAAGATCTGAATTTTAAGTTGTGTTTAGTAGTTGTTCATTCTTCATTTGTGCCTTATAATGCATTAGAAGTAAGTGTTATTTGCCTGCATTAATTGTTTTAGTTTTCACCAAAGTCTAGGAATGCCAATTCTGTTCTATGGTAGTTCTTAGCATTTAGTTAAAAAGTCCTTTTTCAATCATAAATTTAGGTGGGTTAGAATCTGTTTTAAGTCCTTAATTTGATAGCACAGGGTCTTTAGGTGGTATTCTTAATCTGTTTAAGCTTATTTGAGGTTTTAGTCATCTTTTACTAGCTTAAAAATAGGGCTGCAAAAGCCATTTTATCTTAAAAATCTAAGGCTCCAGAAGTGGCAGTAGTTAAGCTTCATTTGTCATTTTGAACTTTTTAGTCTTTATATTTGTGTTTTAAATCTTCTGTTGTTTAAGCCTTGGCGATTATTTGAGTTTATGTTGGAAGTCCATTATAATATTTATCTAGTTTGTTTTTTACGTATATAGCTTATTTCATAGTGCTTATTTGTTCTTCTCAATTTTTTAGTTTAAAAAGATATGGTCAGTCCGCGCTCTTTAGAAAAGCCTTTAGAGTTACTCTTTAGGTTAATTGTTGCTTTTCAATCACTTGTCTTTGCTTATTTCTTTGTCCTAAGTGCTTATTGAGTCTTAAACTCAATCTGTTTTCACTTTTCAACTTATTTCTTGTGCTTATTTGTTTTTAATCTTGAGTTTTTTAATGAGTGTTTTTGAGAGATTTAAAGATATGTTTTTTGAAAGTCTACTAGTTCAAAAATGTTTTTTGGATTGATTTCAGATGTTTAGATTTGCTTATTTTTAAGATATTTGCGCTTATTAGGTCGCAAGGGTAGTCTGTTTTTTGCTATATTGGGTTTTCTTGTTGCTTATTCTGGTTTAAAAAAGCCTAGCAGTCTTAACCTATATAGCAAAGCAGTTTTAACTCTGTACTATGCTTTTTGTATGATTATCGTTTTTTATGCTTGCCTTTATTTCCCTGTCACTTAGTGTTTCTTATTAGGTTTAGTGTAGGGTCTGACTGGTGCTTTATTAGATTTGCTTTGAGCTGTATTTAGTTACAGTGTCCAAATGTTTAAGCTAAAATAAAAGGATTATTTATGTAATTTTACAGTACAGTGTCATCTTGTTATAGCCTTATTTTAGTCTTATTTTTAATGTTGTTTTGGTCAAAAGTTCATTTTTTAAACTAGTTTTATATTTTCTGTCTTATAGATTTAGTGTTTTTGATGAAAAGAAAGAAGAAAAAAGTTTTGAAAAATTAAAGGTAGAAAATAAAGGGATCCAAGACTTGAAACCTGCGACACTTCCCGTTCATACACACCAACAGCCTTAGAAACACAACTCTCTTCATACCAACTCAGCACTTGGGTTATTTTTACGTCTATATACCTTTACACCGCCATTTTTCTTTTAAACCCTTTTTTAAGGTTTAACGAACTTTTCAGCAATTTTTAGCTTATTAGCTTATTCAAATTCGCTGGTGAACCCGTTTCTATGTTCTTCTTAGATTCTGTATTAGTTCCAAAAACTTTTCGTTTGGATTTGTGTTTTAGATTTGTTGTGTACTAATAGATTAGTCTTTATATATTGTTTTTATAAATGATTTTTTATATTAGATACTTTTAATCTGTTTTTATATTCATAATAAATAATATGAAAAGTCAAAAAATTATAATTCCTTTTTTCCTAAATTATTTTTATATCTATGAATTTGTAGGACCTTTTACTAAGATATTGTAATTTCTATTTTTTGGATTAAAAATTATCGATAATTTAGCTGCGTTAGAGTCGCTAGTTTTTTGATTACTCATGTTGTTAACACGCGCGCAGTCGCTCTCGCTCTCTCTCGATCGTCTCGCTCGCACTTTTAGATTATTTCTTGCATGCCGCGCTCGCGCGGCTATTTGCATGATAGGTGCTAGAAATAGAGATCCAAATCAAATCTTTGATTCATTGATACACGCGATCACAAAAATTAATCACGCTTCTTAATTCACGTTCGTTGGTGTGTACCGACCCGGAAGTTTTGATGTGATACTTTGTGTAAAAAGTAGAGAGAGAGGATGTGATAGAGAGAGAGATAGTGAGATAGAGATATACTTACTTACTCTTAATTATTTAATATTTTGAGTTATGGTAGTTATATAATAATATATCAATTCACGCTTCGTCGAGGAAACGACCCGGGAGGTTTTGAACTTTACTTTGGTTAAAAGTAATTTTCTTAAAACCCTTACGGAATACTTACTCTTACTATTATTTGATATTTTAGTTTTAGTTATATATATATAGGCTATTAAGCTAAAGTTTATCAAATTTTTGGCGCCGCTGCCGGGGAGGTGTGTGCGATTATCGTGTTTACGTTTGAAGATTAGTGTTTGAAGACCCTTCCTCGTGAAGTTATCGTTTTCTTTTATAAAACTAAAAAAATACAAAAATATTTTATTTTTCTCGATTTATTTTCGTAGATTTATTAGAAAAACCAAAAATACTTTTCCTAAAGTATTTAAAAAACCAAAAAAATCAAAAATACCAACAAAAACAACCGTTGTGTCACTTGTGAAATCGGCTCACCTTTAGATTACAAACTATAAGAGAGGTATAAGGAGGGTTGATCCTACGATCTTCGACCCGAAAGGAGAAGGTTTTTAAAACGCTTCGCGCTTACCCGCTCCTCTGCTTCTTTGTGCGTTTTCTAGAGAGCTACCGTACACTTGTTCGATTATCGGTTACAAAAATATTTTTCTTTTTTTATTTCTTTTATTTTATTTTTAGTGCATGCGCACTCACTCTTCGTCAAATTTAATTGCCGAATATTCCACGACTCTGAAACGTCGTAATCGTAGACGTTCCAAGCAAAGAGTCGAACCGTTTTCTCTTGAAGAGACTTCCGTAGTTACGATGGCCGATCAACGTACTATGGCAGAATTACTCCAAGCACCCACCGAGGGTTCCGGAGAAGCTATCGTTATTCCCGCTATTCTCGCGGAGAATTTTGAGCTTAAACATGGTCTTCCAAATCTTGTAACTTCAAAACAATTTTACGGATTTGAGAAAGAAGATCCTCATGCTCACATTCGTTGGTTTAACAAGATTACTTCCACGATTAAGTATAGAGATGTGCCTAATTCGTCGATTAAGCTTATGCTTTTTCCCTTTTTTATCGAGGAGGCAGCCCGGATTTGGCTCAAAAAAGAACCCCCTCGTTCTATTCTTACTTGGGAAGATCTTGTTTCTAAGTTTATTAACCAATTATTTCCTCCTTCAAAAACTACAAATCTCCTTAATGAAATTAGGAATTTTCAGCAACGTTTTGATGAATCATTTTGTGAGGCATGGGACCATTTCAAGGATCTCCTTCGTGCATGCCCAGATCACGGTTTTACGGAGTTGCATCAACTTGATACCTTCTGCAATGCTTTAACCCCAACCGATCAAGATTCTTTGAATGCCGTCGCCGGTGGTAATCTTTTGGCTAAAACTCCTCGAGATGCTTTGACAATTATTAAAAACAAGTCAAAAGTTCACAACTCACGAAACAAACCGATTGTTTCAAAAGTGAGTACCAATGCTCCTTCTTCTTCTACCCCTCATTTTCCTAAGATTGCTGCTCTTGCAGATGTCGTTAAGGCTATGCTTGCTCAGAAATCTTCTCCTCCTGCTTCCGTAAAAGCAGTTGAGGATATTTTTGTTACTTGTGGTGGTCCGCATCCTTACCACCAATGTCTTGCCACCGATGGCAACGTTTTTCTGGAATATCTAGATAATATTCAAGGACATGTTTCAGCAGCCGCAAAACAATAATCAGGACATACCGATAACCAGTCCTCAATAGTGTAGCTAACAAATTCGACCACCATGTTTCTCAACACCGAATGTGCAAAAAAATCAAACCCATTACAATCAAGGTTTACAATCAAAAAGAGGAAAATAATCAAGGTAATTCCGAATTATCAAGCTTCCGATCAGCCAACTCAAGTTGCTCCTTCGAAAGAATTATCGAATTACAAGAGAGATGATGAATGCAAATAGAAAGCTATGCAAAATCAAATAAATAATGTGAAAAATGATTGAGAAATGACATGCAAACTTCAATATAAACTCAATGTCAAATCAAACCATGAAGCTTAAGAATATGAAGGCCGTTTTTTCCAAATTGAATAGAATACCGTCTTCTTCTTCGGGTTCGGGATCACTTCCTAGCAATACCATTGCTAAACCCGATATGTGACTTGAGAAGCAATCACCACCCGAATTGGTATTTCTTATGATTGACTCTAATTCCACACCTCTTCCCAAGGTGGTGAACGGGAACCCGATGTGACAAATGATACTGTGCAATAAAAAATAAAAAACACAGAATAAAAAAAAAAAAAACGAAGTACCGAGTAACCGAAAACATCTAACCATCCGGTAGTCCAAAATCAAAGCTCCATTGAATGAGCCCCGGTTTTGCTCCTAAGCCTAAACCGTCTAAACCGTCTATACCTTATCTTTCAAGGGATAACAAACAGAAGCTCCGTGAAAAAGATGATAATCTAGCTTCAAAATTTGTTGAAATCTTTAGGGAATTACATTTCGAGCTCAGTTTCGCGGATTGATAATCGTCTAAGTACGTATCAAACAAATAACCCTCAAATGTATAATATATATATATTAAAATACATATACGTATACGTAAGCAAAGTATCTTACAAATTATTCTTAGGAAATAATAATAAGTAATCAACACGGGTATCGTTCTCCTCGGCGAGAGGTGAATAGAAATTCACGGTTATGTCGGGAACCGAGCTTGAATATCATTAAAGATTTGGATTTGGTTTCTAATTCTAATTACGCAAATAGAAAGTAAATTAAAGGCACGCTAATATAAAAAGGCACAATTAAAACAATAAACACTAAAATGATAACGGGAATTTAAAAACGCGACTTAAAAACCTAAATCATCAAATTTTAACCCTACAAATGCAAATTTAATTTTTAAAAGTCCTAAATGATTAAAAATAATTTTAGAAAAAAGAATTATATTTTTTTGACTTTTATTTTATTTACTATGAATTAAAAACAGATTTAATCTAAATAAGATATTAAAAATAGTAAACTATTTTATAAAAATTTAGAAAAATTACAGAAAATACTTTAAACTATTACTAAGGCAAGAAAAATAAAACTGGAAAATAAGCTAAACTAGATAAGCAGTTAAAAACAAATAAGCAAATAAGCAAAAATGCTAAAAAGAGTATAAAAGAAAATTGGCCCAAGGGTCTAACAGAAAAGACCCAAGGGCGCAGTTGGTTGTGGAAGTGTGTGTTAAAGTGTTGGTGTTATGGGAGAGGTCACAGGTTCGAAACCTGTTGCCTTTCTTTTTGCAAAAACATTTTTCTATTTGAAAAAGCTAAACTATAAGTCAAAATAAGCTACTTTAATAATTGGAGCTTATAGTAGAAACTTATTAATAAGCTAATAAGATTAGGCATAAGATAGAAAAAAGCAAACTAAAAGGCAGCCTATACTGCATGTTTTTATTTCGTTTTTTTCAAGTTTGAGAATAGCAAATTGCAGCCCTATTATTAAGCTACTAAAAGCTATCTAAAATATGTTTTGAAACCTTGAAAAGCTAAAACAGATTAAGCTTAATGTCTAATAAGCTCATACTATTAATTTCAGACCTTAAAACAAGATTTAACTAATCGAATTTTACTGTTGAAAAAGAAACTTTTAACACTTTGGAAATAAATTACTAAACATATTTTAGGCTTAAAACTCAAAGGACAATTACATACTTTATCTAATTCTAATCTAATTCATTTTGAACCAAAATAAGTATGAAAACAACACCTAAATGCCACTAATCAAAATCTAATCAAACAAGCAGTGTTATTAAACTAAAATGCCACAATTTCAAACCATGAATACAATAAACCTTAAACTTGAATTTTAGACTTTAAAAACTAAATTAAACTAACTTATAGACTAAATTAAATCTGGTTAAATTTGATTTAAGTACCAAAAGAGGCATAGGCAGCACTAACAAGTGTTAGTGCTGCGTGTGCCAAACACCCCCTTAAGTTCTGGAAATCCATTTTTAAGCAAAAACAAACCAATCTAAGCTCTAATAAGTGAAAACAGATGGAGTTCTTAACATATTAAGAACAAATAAGCAACACTCTACCACAAATAAGCAGTAAACAGTAAGCTAGAACAATAAGCTATAAAATGGTATTAAAGGCAGTTTTAATGAAAAATTAAAACAAATGAAATCTAATCAAAAAGCAAACAACAATAAGCAATGATAAGCTATATTAAGCAGAATTAAGAAATAATAAGCAGTAAACAAGCACTACAATAAGCTAAAACAAAAAATTAAGCAATAAGATGGAAATTGAAACTTACTTTGATCCTAGCTCAAACAAGGATCTGAAATGCTCAAATGAGCTTATCAACAAGCTCTAGCTTGTTTGCACAAGCTAGTGAGGTCCAATAAGCCCATCCAAATCCGGCTTATCATCCAAATAAGCTAAGGTAAATTTTGGGGAAAATTTAATTGAAATCTAAATTCAATTAAGCTTGTTGAAGGCTTAACTAAGTAAAAGCTAGATTTAAGAGTAATTAAGAGCTTATGAGAGCTTATTAGCTTGAATTTGAAAATTACTTAAACCAATAGTGCATAATAAAAAGACTTGAATTAAACACGAATTGAATTTAAATAAAACTTTATTAATAATCAAACGAGTACAATGCTTTTAAAACAAAAATTACATTGAAAACATTAAAATAAGCTAATCTACGCTACCCCTACTCCTAGATGATTTCCAACGAATGAAATCCTCATCTATTTATAGAATAGGTGTGTGTTTGTTGTGTGAGGAGAAGTGAGGGGAGCCTTTAATCTTTAATCTCGTTCATCCAAATCAAACCGCCTCAAAACCCAATGATCATAACCCTTCATTCTTCTACATGTCATGGTATTTGCTAAAATATACATCTTTTGTACCCCGTAAAACACTATAAAAAGAACTAAAAATGCTCAAATATGTTTTATTATATTGCAAATATGTTTGTTTGGTATTTTTATGTCTTGCAGGTAAAAGGATTGAAAACAGAGCAAAAACTGGAATTATCGGGCTTAATTTAGTCAAGCTTAATTATTACTCAAAGCTAAGATGAAGTCGTGAAAAGTCCCAGATCATGCCATTGAAAAGAGCACGGAAAAACTAGTCCAACGGTGCTTTCGGATCTTAATGGGCCAGCCTGTAACCTATTTTATGGGCCGGGCCAACCCATATATTTATCCCTTTGTCCAAGCCCAAGATTAAATCATGGCCCAACAAGAATTATATAAAGCCCAAGATTCGTTTTTGGTGTTGTACGCAAGAAATGAAAATAAATTGAGAAAATGGAGCAAAATTGCTCACGTGAGCTTGAATTTAATTCAAAAAAAGTCATGTGCCTGCGCACTATATGAAGAATGGGCAAATGGAAATCTTACGCGTGGCAGGAGAGATGTGTTATAACTTTCAATTCAATATGCAAAAAATTGATGATGGCCATTAAATGCGTACTAGGAAAGCCATCTTTTGGGACACGTGGAAGCACTTGAACCGGTGGATCCAATTTCTGCATACACTCGATCCGTGTGATTCATAAATAAGGCCAATGATTGGCTACTCAAGAGATTAATGATTGGATGAAAATTACATTTTCTACCCTCTTGGCTCTTTAAATACAACTCGCTCCCCCTCACTTGAGGGAGTGAGGGAGTTAGTTAGTTTTTAATTTTTTTAGTCTTTAGATTTTGCTTATTAACTTTTTGTACTAGCTTATTGTAGTTTTTCCAGCTTATTTGTTCAGCTTATTTGTAAACTTGCAGCTTATTATTAATTTTAAGTAGAGATGGTGTTGTGGCTTATTTTCATAGCTTAATCTTTATACTCTTTCTTTTCTTTCTAGCTTATCAAAATAAGCTATTCGTTAAGCTTGTTTTCTGGCTTATTTTCTAGACTTATTAAGTTGGAGTTACAAGACTAATAAGCTATCCTTTAGCTTATTATGTTTGCTCTCTCTCACCTTTAATAATGTAGCAACCGCGTGATTTGATCAGGTTAGAATGTGCTCTTAGATTCTAATTGTGTGTTATTTTATGTGAATTTATGTGATTTGGTGATTATTTGACTAGAAATGAGAAGTTATGAGCGTGAATGAGATTATTTTAGAAATTTGATGATCATCTTATCATATGAGCATGAGATTTTGAGCAAGTGTGAAAAGAAATATGGAAGTTATGTGTAACTTTCCATATTTAGAAAGTGAGTTTAGAAATGAAAAGTTATTTTTAGAAAGCGTGGTAATTTACGTTTAAATAAAAAGGTATAGTTATATGGACTTAAATAATTACAAAAATTTAAGGTAATGTTAAACAAAACTAATTAATAAAAAAAAAGTTTTAGTAAAAGTAGGTTTGGCTAAGTATAAATACAAAAAAAAAAAACCTAAATCATATCTTCTTCCTCCTTTGATTGCCGGCAACATCAAGAAGAAGAAAAAAAAATTATTCAAGAACTTAAGGTAAATAACCTAAACCTTGTTAATTATTGTTTTGATTAAAATCTAGTTGATGGATTAGGTTAATTATAGAAAAATTAATTAGGGTTTATAAAAAATTGGGGGTTTTAATAAATTACTGATTTTAATGGGTAATTAGTGTTATGGTGATGCTTAATGCATGATTAGGATTATATTAATGGTGTTATGAGGGTTAAGTAGGTTAAATTCGGAATTGAAATTCTGGCAGAAAAGTTTGTCCAACTTCACGGACGCATATCTCCTAGATGGAGAATGCAATTGAACTGATTCTTTTTTTTAAACTGTAGCTTTTCGAGTCTACTTTTCAGAAAATCCGGCCCCAACAGTTTTTGAGGTCGGGAAGTCGGTCAAATATCAGTTGCAAGACTCGTCACCAAAACTGCGAATTTTCTGACTTTTGATTTTGAATTTTTATAAAATACTTAGACTTCATACTGGAAGCTAAAACTTGGTTTGTGGTTAATTCATATATTGTGTGAGGTCTCTGAATTTTTTTAGAAAATAATAATAATTTTAAAGTGGTCAGCTTGTACCAAACTTTTGGGAGGTCAGTTTTTCGGGCAAATCTGGGTCAGTTTGTGAAAACAATTTTCTAATTGAGGTTTATAAAAGGGTAGGGTTTATGGGGCAACTTTTGGGGTCTCATAAGACATATAGGAAGTCTGTAAATTTTTGGTAGAATTTTTGGACACCATTTGGTTGGGGTTTTTGGTCACACTTGTCGGGTGAAAAATATACATTTTATGCAGAAAATTTGTAAAGGGTGAGGTACAAGTGTGTAAGGTATAAAAGGTTAAAAAGTGTTACAAAATGATAAGAAAATGTGGTAGGAATATGACTAGAATATAATAATCCATCAATTAGGGTTGATACGTTGGTTTAAGCATTTTAGTTTGCCAATTGTAACGAAAGTTTATATGTTATAGTTTTGAGCAAGGAGTATAATTGCTTGTAGCAGCGCAGCAGGTGAGTGTCATAGCCCCTATCTTTTCTAAGATCTTTCATTGGGGTGAAAACGATGCAATGAGTATTGAATGTTTTATTACTGTGATATTTGATGGTTGAGCTGAAAATGCATGTGCTTTATGACTATTACTTGCTATGTGTTGAATGAGAATGACAAGTGGAGCAGGGTTGGATTGGATCGTTGGATCATTCCTTCCTCACTTGGGTTGAGCCGAGCTTCTTTTGAACTGAACTATTTTGTTTGAGCTATATTGATGTGAACTGTGTTGAATTGAGCTGAATGATTTGTAGTATGTGATAGTTCATGATATGCTATGCAACTTTTTATCTTTATCACAGTAATGTTTGAATTGTCTTTGAAATGTTTTGAGGTTGGTGTCTAAAACCTATGACATCTCACCAACCTAGTGTTGACGTGTTTTAGCATCGTTTTCAGGTACTTCAAGTAATAAGCATTGAGGCTAGGAGAGTTGCTAGTGAGACCATAAGATGCAAGTTGAAGATCTATGATTTTGCTATGCTGTTTTATTTGAACAATATGTTGATTTGATTTTTAGACTTTGTTTTGATATTGTAAGACTTGTACGGATGGTAACCCCTATCACCCTTACATTGTCGTTGGATTGTGGATGTTTTCATGACACGTTGTGTCTTTGCATTTATTACCCTATTTAGTATTTCTCTATAAAGATATCATGTGCTATGTTAATATCCTATGTCGCGCCTTGCGTTTCCGCCTTGGCGGGGTGTGACAATTTTAGTCGTGTTACATGACATAAAAACGAAAAGATTCAGATCGCTTTTGCATACAATGGTTTAAGAATCATAACGTCTCCATCAACGATTCCCCATGTTCAAGTTTTCTAAACGTTTAGAAGACTGAACTCATAGAAGTACAGTACAAAATTTAACTGATGAAAATCGTAATCACGTACAGCCAACACAAATGATGAGAATGGAAGCATAACTTATTCCTCCATTGCCAACATTTAACTCCACTTGGGGGGCCAAGAACATCTAATTCTATACAACAGTCTACTCCATTGTTAGAATATTTACTGTGATGTTTTGGGACCGGACATCCGATTCTTCTCAAAACATGTTGCAGTACGATAATTATCTATATAATCAAAAGACATTCAAAACGACGACCTATTTGTCGTCCCCGCTACAGTGTTCGGCCCATTGGGCTCCCATTTTGGGCCGGCCCATTTAGTTTTTTTTTCGTTTTTTTTCACGTAGGTAATATATAAAAAAAAAATCATCGGCATAAAATAGGAATTTTTTTTACAAAAGTACTGATTTATTCATATAAAATAATACCCGCGACATGAGGCCCAAAACATAAGCCCATATAAAAAAACCAAACTATTAAACATGAGACCGAAAAAATAAACCCGCACAAAATGGCCTGCAATAACACGCGATTCTCATTTAAAGCACACGTAATCCCATAAAATTATATTACAAAAAAAAACCGGTATAGCCAAAAAAGGACCCTTTAAACATGAGCCGAACACATAAGCCCATATAAGAAAAAAAACAAACTATTAAACATGAGGCCGAAAAAATAAACCCGTACAAAATAAAAAAATAAAAAATAATAATGCATGCTTGCTGATAAGCGATGAAGCATGAAGGATAAGGAACAATAACGAGTTGCGAGCTTTTAGTGGTAATGAAATCATAACAATTTACCTGAGCAAATTCGGAACGCACAAGTTGAAGTGTGCAAGGAGGAAAATATTGGTGATGAAAGATTTCAGTATGCGAAGGTGGAATCCATATTAATTAGAACTGATGGTATGAAAAGTCTGAAAGTGAAAAAAAAAAACGAGTAATGGTAACCATTATTTTGGAGAATATAAGACGGTCTAAATCATGTTGTAATCTCATAAATCAAATATTCCATTTTATCCAGGGGGTCGAATAAATGTACCATGAATTGAGTGAAGGTATACAGTGGCCGAATATGAAAGCCTGACAATTGCGACATAGTCAGTAAGTGCTTGACATGGTGCTAAAGTCAAGGCATGAACACCAAAAGCGTCAGAGTACTTCAACAGCTGGAAATATCCTATTTGGAAATAGGAGAGAATACCAAGAGCAATCTTCCCCATCAACCAAGAAACATCATCTGGATAATGATTCAATTGGGACATTGTTACCGATACAAAGATCAACTCACATTAATCCGATAAATAGAGGCAGTAAACAATGGAGAAGAAACTCGGATAGTGTAATAGCAGGAGAATTGGCTTGAAGACAACGTGGTAGCCCTTTGATCAATTAAATCAATACCGAAGTGTACCCTCGTTTTAGCATCAAGGTTTATGGAGTAAACTCTTCAAAAGTCATTGGGCACCGAATTTAGATAATGAGCACTGCATAACCAACCTAAAACTGATGGTCACAGTGAAAGAATAATACAATACATAAGAATGACATGTTGCGTGCTTGTGAGATTGACTTTGGTCGGTGGCTGGCGGAAAAGCACATACCTTTTGGCTGAATTCTCATACAATAATAGTCATATCACTTAGTATTAAAGCCCGCAGCCATTTGAAGCTCTATATAGAATGGAAATGTAGATCGCCTGAATAATGGCGTTACGTTTTATCGAAGCCCAAAAGTGAGAAAACCAATGGAAAAGTGAAAAAAACAAAATACCCGAAATAATGCAAAAAGCAAAAAACAAAAAGGAACGTAATATATTAAACCAAAAAAAAGAAATAAAACCACAAAAAAGGAAATCGACATTAAATAAAACAATAAAGAAGAAACTAGAGAAAATAAAAAAAAAAGTGTTGTGACAAAAAGCGAACAAAAATAACGGGAGTTCACACACCGGACTCCCCACCTTGGTCCCTCCAATCTCCCTCCGCCCCCCCCTTACCCCCCCCTCGCGCCCGACTCGCCTCCCCTTCCCTTCACCCTCCCCGGCCCGCGCCCCCCCCCCGCCCCGCGCCATCGGCTCACCTTTCCCACTCCCTTCACACCAAACGACAGAGATGATCTGAGCAAGTCAAGACCCTAATAAAGGCTGCTCGATAGATAGACAATAAAAGTATATGCTGATTATCACGTAAACCTTTGTGAGAACTAAGAGTGTTGACAAAGTTAAGCTGAAAGTATCACCGAGGAAAGGTGATGTTCGATAGGAAAAACGTGTGGAAATAAGTCCCGTTATAATTGGACATTCCACTATTTTTCATCAAGAGTAGTCCCGGTGGCAAAAAAATTGGAATTACTACCCGAGAGTTTCAAGTAATACACAATACATTCCAGTTTTTCAAACTTTGAAGAAATGTTAACAGAAGAAGATCTAATATACTCTTGACAAGAAAGGATCGACGAGAAGTCCGTTGCATTTACAACGAGAACCCATTGAAAACATGGATAAGAATGTGAAACAACTTAACAAGTCGGATTCCTATAGTTAAAGTTTGATGGAACTCGAGTCGTGGACCGAAATATACTTAGGAACGGGAGGACTAGATGTGGAAGAAATACCCTCATCTCTTTGATTTTAATAAGAAGCGGGCGACAAGATGAATTAATCTTCAGGGATGAAGATCCCTTTTTAGGGGGAAATGCTGTGACAATCCGTCAATTTTAGGTCGTTATTTTATTCTCGAGTATTAATTATATTTTTCATTTTAAATGTTGAGATACAAAACTCACTGACTAACCGGGAAAAATAGGGCGCTTACACTTGTAATTTACTAACATTTACGAAGGAACCGGAAAATGCTACATTAAAGCATTGACTGTTTATAATTTCCCAAATGCTATAAGATTTTATTTTTAATACAACTTTTATTTTTGGTCTCGAATTATTATACTTTTTACGAAAAACAACTACAAATCGTACCTTTTTAAATATCAGACTTTGATAATACTCGCACAATTTAATACATAATGTTGGACCAAAGTATATTATACAGTTTAACCCACTTAAAAAACCCCTTCCAAGGGGCGGATCAACAACGGGGCCTAGTGGTCCCTTGGTGTTGATTCATGTCACACTAAGTATACACTTGGCATTTGGTCAAAAATCCTATATAAACTTACTTTGACTATCTAAAACACACACAAGTCATTTTATAACTTAAAAATCTGCATTACTCTCTCCTTTCATCAGACCCTTCACACAGCCATATTAATAGCTCAACAAAAACACCAATCCATAAAATTTTGAAGATCAAATAATAAGCACACTAGTAAACATGAATACCTAGTGTAATCCTTGCATTTTGGTGGTGATTTAAAGGAGTATTCAAGAAGGTTATACACAAGTTGGGGCTGAGATTATACAAGTTTTTATAAAGTCTATTAGGTAAAGAAAATGATGGTTAAAAATTATTTTGGGTGAAGATCAAGTTGAAGATTGAAGCTTTGTTATTGTTTTGATCATTTGATCATTTTCTTCATATTTCTTGTGGTAAAATCTCATGAGTTTTGTTTATGTTCTCTTTTGATTTTCAAGTGTATATGTACATGCATGATATATGATGATCAAGGATTAAAATGGGCTTTGTGTGTATGAATCTAGGTTAATCAAAGCTAAAATAGCCATTTAAACAAGTAAAATGATCATAAAATTTATGGGCTGTAATGAACAGTAGGTTTTATAAATTTCTACAGGTTTGAGGTTGGATTTGAGTACATTAGGTTGTAGATAATCCTTTTGTGGACACTTGGCAAATTGGATGATTTCTAGAAAGTGAATATTGAGTGAGATATGATCAAAACACCAAAACTAGTGGATTCTGACCTTGCTGTACAGATGGTATAAAAAGTCACATTTACGGACTGAGTTGGTTAAAAAGTTAAAACTATGAGACCTAGATAAAATCATGTAGGTTCTGAATCAATTGGATGGTCAACCAACTATTTACGGTTTGAAAATGGCGTCAAAAACGGTAAAAGTGAGATTTCAGTCCGAATTTGTAACTTGACCTTTATGTAGTAAATTGTTCATATGTATAAGTATACTTAAACTAAGTACAAAAATGGTTTTGGATCTGTAAAGTACACTTAAATATGAAGCTAAGGATATAAATATATCAATTATACCATTTACGGTTTATAAATTATGACTATTTTCGTAAACATAAAAGTATACAAAATTTACTACTACCCGAACACTATACTATGTAAAGCGATTTTTGTAACTAAAACCATAGGTGGTAGGACCCACTTCTTGGGAGTTTTAAAATGCTAACATACTGATAATAAAAGTATCCCGACATCGAGAACCCGAAAAATTATAACAAGATTCATATATAAGCTTAAATGAGCCATAAGGCCTTATTGGGCCACTAGGCCCAATGTAACAAATTGGACTCTATGGACTTAGCATTAGGCCCAATCCACTTGGACCTAACTAATGGGCTAGGACCTGGTCTTTGAGTGATAATATCAACTTAATAACTTAATGGGCATATTGGGCTTTTTAGACTAAATTGAATAATATGAGTAAGTGGGCTAATAATAAAACAAGCTAAAAACCTAGAAAACTCTAAGTATGAAATAAATATGTTGCAAGAGCATGATCATCATATAAACTATATGTATACATAGACTTATTTAATTTAGGAGTTTTCGTTAATTTGTATCGACTAGAAACCTAAGACCCGTTATAATTTGTATAGGTCTTGGTTGATTGACGCGCCTACTTCCGAAGTTTTTATTCATCGATATTCTCGTCCGACATCACTAAGTGAGTTCATAGCCTCGCATTTTAATACTTTATTTGTTTATAAACCCGCGAGGGGGATAACATGCTTGTTTTTAAAAATAGAACACAAAGGACCCGAATGTATGCTAGTAGCTTTGATTATTATAAGTTAGCTTAACTCGCTAGATAAAAGACCCACAGAAATCATGAATTGTTAACTACCGGGTAATGGTAGACGCTTATACATGAAATAGTACTATTTGGAGGTTGCCACCTCCAATCCGTGACGACTGGCTATCGTCTCGTGTCGGGAAAATGACACCACAGATGCGTTGTATAGAGAGTAATATGCACTCATAGCGAGGGTGTATAGTGGGCATTTTATTATATGGTAACGTTCAATGTCATGAGGCTTATAATAACCCCCTATAACTTTGTCTGATCCACATCGTTATATCCTAATGAATTTTGAGAAATGATACTTGTGTTCGGATAATTTTATTGTTTATATATATAAGCTCTATGGATTCACTCAACATTATTGTTGAATTTTAGCATGTTTTATCTCAGGTCCTTGAAGGTAATTCGGCGATGGAGATTTTGGTTGTCGCTTATGGAAACCTAAATGTTTTGAAGGCCCATTAAATAAAAGTCATTCGAAGATGATTTGCAAAAAAGTTGTATGAATTATGAAAATATTTGGGACCTATGATGTAAACTTTTATTTCAAATGAATGTATTTAAAAATGTCTCTTTTCGAGTCGTTTTTCTATGCTTGAGTTGTTATATTATGACGTAGCACCCCAAATGACCCTTCCGCCGATATCGATTAAAATGGGGGTGTTACAGATTGGTATCAAGAGCTTAAGTTATAGAGAACAAAAAATTTTCAAAAAAAAAATGAACAAAAGGATTTTTGAAATCTTTTAACTATAACTGTGTGTAATCTGCCGATATTACAATGGACAAGAGAATGAGATGAATTATTATCGATTATATATGTATATGGAAAAATAATGAAATTTTAATTTATTTGAATATAAATGTTAATTACGTAATTATTTTAATACTAATACGAGTTATTTATACGACGCAGATTGTCATGGAGAACCCTAATCATCTTAACGAGCCGAACGAAGCTATTCCCGAAGTGAACCCAGTTGTTCCCGAGCCGAACCAAGTTGCGGATATCTATGATCCCAACAAAATGGTTGACATTCCCGATGATATTAATTTGGCTGATTATGACGATGAGGATCCTGAAGAAGATCTCGAGGAAGAACCCAAGGAAGATGTGGATATTAAGATCGAGGATGATGCTGAGTTGATATTTCCTTATGAGGTGGAGGGTGACAAAACCCCGGCACTTGGAGATGTGTCATCCAATTCTGAGTCAGAGGACGAGGAGACTGATGTTGCACCCGAGGTTGATGTTGCACCCGAGGTTGATGTTGCACCCGAGGTCGATGTTGCATCCGAGGCTACTGTTGGGACTTCTACCCAAAAGCCTTATGCTATTCGTGACTTTCCGAGGGGCTTGTATGCGGTAGGAGAGTCATCTTCTGCTCGTGACTCATCATATGTTAATGGAATGGCACCTTGGGCTTTGAGACGTGATTTAGAGACGTCCTGTGCACGAGCTAGACTTACGGAGACTGACTTGAGTACAAACCAAACTGAGATTACTCTTCTAAAGTCAAAGAATAAGATCAGGGAAAAAGAGAGAGAATTACTTGATCATGATTTGGGAGATGTTGAGCGTACTTTGGGTA
>BQNB010113902.1:0-13219 GCA_026074375.1 Tanacetum coccineum
ATATTTTGTAGCTAACAATCTCCCCCGAAGTGAGTTCATTGATGACACTCCTTTATAAGATCAATGAGATTGCTTTTGTCGTTTAAGCTCATGTGGTCTTTGTCTTTTTCTTTGTTCTTTGTTGTAGGTTTGTTCTTTCATGCTTTGCGATCTAGACTTTGAGCCTTTGTTATTGTCTTTATCGTCTATGCCATCTTGCGATCTTGAGTCTTTGACCAACATGCTCATACTTTTGCATTATCTTGAAAGCTTCAAATCAGAGTTAGCGGAAGTCTTTGTCTTTAAATCTTGAGCTTTCTAGATAGTTTGTCTTTGTAGATTGAGCATTTGAATGGGATTGAGGTTGCCGTTACCACCGTTTGACCTGCAGGTTTACATTAGTGATAAACGAGAAAATTGATTTGAAAATCAATCGACGTATTACTTGTAAAAGCGTTTTTGTATTACTTGTAAAAGCGTTTTTGTAACACATCGGGAGTTTTGAGCTTTTATCAAAATTCATCAACCGTCAATTCATTTACTGGACCAAATCGATATCCAGTTGTCACAAGTTTGATTCATATAGAATCTCGCAAGTCACCTACCAAGAGCTTGTTTGATGCTGACTCAAGCAGGATTTCCATCTTCATTGTGAATAACTTATAGTATCATCGGATGTTTTCTGGCAGTTTTCACAAGGAATATTGGACGTTGACTCTGTTAACAGCTTGTAAACTTGATGATGTTCAACAAGTGTTTTAAATGGAATGTGTCCTAACGAGATTTAGATTGATCTCTTGGCTCTAGACTCGATTAGTGCATTTTGGTTTTAGTACTCGGAGGCTGGAGCAGACTGCCACCTATTCAATATCAACGATCTCGGAATGAGATGTCAATAGATAACGTGTGTATCTCCGTGACAAATGAGACAAGTTTCTGTTGAGAGAAACTCGAATGGCTGGGAAGGGTTGTGCATTGCATCACTGGGTCCATGATGTCGTTTTCAATGTCAGCAATCAACTTGTGATTCTGACAGCATATGTATTGACCCGGTTTCTGCCTTAAGTTGTGTGGAGGGCTTCTTTCTTTAGACCCTTTATCCATACATTTCTTTTTCATTCTTCAACGCCTTCAATGCTTACCAGGACGTCATTACTAACACCTTGTTGTGATTGTTCTAGTGTTAGCTCAATCTTAGTCGGCATTATTCCCATATACATTCATCTCCAATCATACCTAAGGACTACTATTTCTAACTTTGGATTATCCTTGGGTAGATCCTCCGGTTCTGGTTGGATCATAGGATTGATTCCTAACCTAACCACCTTATGACTTCAGAATCGTCGTGAAATTCAGAATCGTCATGAAATTAAGATGTTGTTGGGTATAAGATCGAACCATAAAACCTTTTCTTTCTGTTCAGCACATTGAGTCGATTAGATCATATTTTAAATACATTTTCTCCCCTTATTTTAAATAATAAACACTTAGTTTTTGAAATACCTTGTGATTAAAATATGTCTTGAAAATTCTTTGGGAGAAAATATTATCAGCATGAATGGTTTGGAACATTTTGATAATGTTTTGAATACATAAGAATTGTCGTTGTTGATGTATCCAAGAACATTAAAACTTTGTTTTTTGAAAAACTCCCCCTCAAAAATAGGACCAATTGAGAAATTGTTGTCTTTTGAAAACATTGTGAGGGATGGAGTGTTGAACACATAATTTTGAAAGATTATGAATTGTCATCGAGAAATTCTTGAAAAATTGTGTTCAACTTTTTGAAAAACCAAATGTTAGAGGACTTCTCTTCTAACGCTAAGGGTAAGCGCACTGAAACGTACACTATCCTTTTTCTTGAGCTAAAAACATTGAATGTCTTGTAAGAACAGCTCAAGACCGAGAAACGTTAATTTTCTCGTTGTGAGGATAAGTTATAAACCTTCCTTTATTTGAAGTCCGGGTTATGTACTGATATTTGCACATAAGCCATTAAGAAAATTAGAAATGACATGTTTTGAAACTATTTGCAACTCTCGCTCGAACTTCATTTACACACCCGTGTCAATGTTAATCGACATTTCTAAGCACGTAAATGTTATCGATTCCAAGAGACATGTCGAGAAGAATCTTTTTGGAAATTTTCTATTTTTCAGATTTTGTATTTATATATATTTACCTGTTGTCCTCAGCATTGCTATGTGATGGTGGAATAGTAATTCCAACTCTTGTCGTGATGTAGCTGTCTTGTTTGCTTAAGGAACAACTTTTGGAACCAGCTTTGAACTTGACTGTTCATTGCTGTGGTCTTGAATTCTGAGTTCTGAACGGTTATGATCAGAAGTCATTTGATGAAGAACGAGGCCTGAACTGATGTGAACAGACGTCATTTGAACATTGAGGAACGGGGCCTGAAGTGTTATTTTCAGCAGACACCATTTGATGAAGAACGAGGCCTGAACTGATGTGTTCAAACGTCATTATGTTGATCATCAGATCAAAATTCCTTGAAGCCCTGTTTTCTGAGATATCTGTCTTTTCCGCAACCAAACTCTGAGTCCTTCCTTTATAGGATTGAACGATGTACATGTACTTAAGAGAGTACATGCACTAACATCAAGAGCTTGTTCGCTTTCACATTGGTTAGTGATATCTTCTTTTGAACCATTTGGGGGTTCACTGTCAACCTTTGTTGTGCTAGAGGTGAATATCTTTCCGGTTGGAACCCATCTAAGACAAACAGTCTTGAGAATTCTACCCGTTGGTTGCCACCTAAGACAAGATCTAGGACTTGTTGTTTTCTCATGCACAGTGGAAGTCCTTTTTATTGAAAACCTATGTCCTGTTGGGATCTGTCTATTTGGTTTCGTTGCAACCCTTATTTGCTCTACGGGTTTGTTTCTGTTCGTTGTCTTATTGGATGGAACCTTAGCACGCGAGTTGACTTCTTTCAGGAATTTTGTAACACAAGAATCATGATTTGCATTAAAGACACATTTCTGACATGTCGAGCAAACAAAATGTTTGGAGTCAGAAAAATTTCTAGAGTTCCTAGAGTGTTCTTGTGTCTTTTTCTTAGCCTCCTCTAGGTAGTGATTATGAACAATGTCGTTTGAGCTATACCTAGATGAGCTAGTTGCAATCATGTTATGAGGTTTTGCAAATTCTCTTCTCTTAGGCAGATAATGTGTAGTGACTGGTTTTGACAAATCTAGCAGGATCTAATCATAATTAGGTTTTCCATTCATTCTTTGTCCTTCGAAGTCTTTGATGTGCACTTTTCTTAGCTTTTCTCTTGGTAGTAGTTATGAACCATGTCATTTGAGCTACTTTTTCCCTTGGTGACTGATGTGACACATGCTTTGGGAAATTCATTAGAGGGGGCCAGGTGCAATCACATGGGTGTTTTCTGAATGCTGTTTTCTAATCTGAGGCAAATTCTGTTGAGTGACTTGTTTAAACTAACATCCGGAAGACATTTGTTTTTATTTACCAGACTGTTGTTTCGTTTTGTAACTTCTCATTTCAGGAGAAATTTGAAAATGGTAGTGGGTTTTCCTATATAATAATGCGTTTGGATTCGTTGTGCATTTGGTGGAACACTGCGTGCGTGATATCAATGATTCGCATAAGTGGGAGGCTTGGTGAGCAATGATTGGAATGCTATTTATGGTGTGGGAAAATATGGTAATGGTGGAAAGTATTTAAAGGGGGGTGTATTTTCTTGGGCAGATTTTGGACAGGGTGAAGTAATGCTGGATTGTGATGTCTTTGTATGACTTGAATTTATGCGTCGTTAAGATGTTAAGTCTCATATCGATTGCAAGGGGGGTCTTTGTGGATGTTAATGCATGAACCTTAGCTCCTTACAGCAGTTGGATCATGTAAGTTAGCCCTATCATATGCACTCATAAGTATGGATTAGACCAAGGTTGTTGACAAAGTGTTCATAAATGATTGAAGTTGTTTGTCATTATCGTTATAAAGTTGTCTACTCTTACTAATGGATTTAGAAAATCCTGGGTAGAAAGGATAGGTTTTTCTAGCAATGTTTGGCTTTGTCCTAACAAAACGTATTTCTCCAATTTTTCTTCCTACTTCTTTAGCGCGTTCCAACGGATAAGAAGGTTTTGGATGTGGTTTGGAAAGTTTCATAAAGACTGTTTTGATATGTGTAATCATGATGGTTTACTGTGTCTTTATCCAATTTTGATCTACTCTCCTTTTCAAGAGTCACTGTCTCTTCCCCATTGGGGCAAAATCTGTTTGCAGGATCAGAAGTATCATATGGGATCTCATACAAACGAGGCTTATCAGATTGAGCCATCTTGAGGTACTTTGGATTAGCAAAGGTTGATCTACCATTATACGTTGCGCATTTGGGTGCTAACATGTGAATGGTCTGAATTGACTGATTGCGTTTATAAAGAATTTCATTTAAAAACTTTATTTGTTTGTCCATTTCAATCATCGTGTCAATGTCTTTTCCTTCCTTAACCTTTAAATCCGAAATTACCTTAGTTTTCTCTTTGAGTTGACCTTCAAATTGTGACCTATTTAACAGACTCTTTTTGGTTAGCTCATCGTGTTTCTGATTGACAACTGAAATTTCATAGGTTTTAGTTTTTAAACCCTCTTGTATGTCAATGTCTTTACGAGCTAATAGTCATGAGTTTCATTTAACATTTGTTTGAAGTATTTTATATCATCACTCGTTAGGTCATTACGGGCTGGTGTTACCTCTCAAGCTCAAAAGTCTGTATTGGTCTGAAGTGCAATCAGAGAAACTTTCCAGATGCTTGTTAGCCTCCCCCCAAGCCCTACTAGTCTATCAAGGTTTAGTTTTGCTCTCCTTCAGTTCTTGAGTCAATGATGTGTTTGCTTTCTTTAATTTGCTTTCTGTATCGTTTTGTTTTCCTTGTATCAAAGAGTCAAATTAGCAATTTTATTAGCAAGAGCAGTACGTCATCAACACATTCAGCCGCATTTTGATCCAAACCTGATTATCATTAGTACATATTTTAATGAATCAGGGAATGACTTTGCTATCATCCTTCTCCAAAAATATGTGTGTTAATGGATTCAGGTTGCTCAGAAGGTACGTTCACTTGGCAAATCACATCATTTTCATCTTGGATTTGTTTAAATGTTTTCCTTGGCTTATCAGTAGAATTGATTCGTCAGGTGAGACCTCCTGAATCTTTTGCCATGTCAACTAGAATGTGCTTCAATTTTGTTTATCAATCTTTCATTGATTACAATACCCACTGCTTGTTTCATCTCCTTTAAACTTGTAACCGATTGTTTGAACTCTTTGAACCTATGCACTGTTGAATTCGGAAAAAATGTCTTTCACTCAACTTTTTCAACGTCATTTAAGATCTTGCTCATGTTTTTGGATGATTGTTCCTTTGAATGTTTGAGCTGACATTTTAGTGTTTAATTCTGAAGGTTTCTATTACTCTCGATCTGATGAAAAGATCTTGAATAAATATCGAGTGGCTTTAACAAGTCAGAGTTATTGAACTTTCAAACTGTACTTTGAATAACACTTTGAGAGGATTTGGAATCCATCTCGTGAAGTGTTTCTGCATTGAGAAGTGTTTCTAAGTTATTCATGTGTTGAGATAACTGAAACTCGAAGGTTCTGAAACTATCACCAAAGAGTCGTGAAAAAGCTTGTTGATACCATATACTCTGTATGTCGAGAAGTTGAGTGGTTGATTTAAGTGCATTTAATTCGTTCAAGGAGTTTTCTTTGAAAATCTTTGCTTGCATTGAAGTTTTCTGTATCTTGGTTCCTCTAAGACTGAACCCGAAGATGAAGTAACCTTTGTTCCCATTTTATCGTGAATTATGAAGTGTAAAAGATTTGTTGGATCTTAAGTGGATATGATATGATTGATGTTGTGTGGTTGTGTAAACAAAAAAAAAAAGCATTTACTGTTCACGGGTTTTCACGGTCGTATGATTAAGACCGATTAAAGAATTAACGGGATTTTACAAAATCATAGAAATCGTGAATGATTTAATTCGGAATAGCGGCCTATTGATTTAATTGTCTAAAAACAGATAATTTTCAGGCTAGGGTTAAAGCTGTTTTTGTTTTTGTTTAAATAGGCACACCAAACTGAAACGGCCATTTAAATTGCTGATGGGTCGTGGCTAGACAAAAACATGTCTAACAAAATTCCAAAAAACTGGAAAAATGTCATATAAATCATTGTAAACGAGCTTTTGGTTTTTTCAGTCTTAAGAAATCCGTAACCAGCTAAAGGATGGTTACAGCGTGATCCGTCTCGTTTTTCTCTTCTATTTGAGAGCTCACGGGCCTGAAACAGACTTACGGATCAAAAGTTATTGCTGTTTTACTGAAACCCTTTTCTTCACGCAAGATTTCTAGACAAAACGCAATGCCTTTTGAATCAAAACGCAATGAACTTTATCAAAACGCAGTGGTTGAGATTTGGTCAAAACGCAATGCTTCAAAACGCAATGGTCAAAACGCAATGGTCAAACGCAATGAACTGTTATCAAAACGCAAGTGGGGTTGAGATTTGGTTCAAATAGCAAGGTCAAAACGCATTGCGTCAACGCAATGGTCAAAACGCAATGATATTTTGTCAAAACGCAATTGAAATTTGTCAAAAGAAATGAAATTTCTTCAAAAGCAATGTAATTTCTTCAAAAGCCATGAAATTTTGTCAAAACGCAATGAAATTTCTTCAAAACGCAATGAAATTTCTTCAAAACGCAACCTGCAATCAAAACGCAATTGAACCAAAACGCAACCAATGTCAAAACGCAACCAAGAAAAAAGTCAAAACGCAACAAGAAGAGAGTCAAAACGCAACATGAACTTTGCCAGAAAGTCAAAACGCAACGACGAAATATATGAGTTTTTCCACCTAAAATCGCCTAAAAAAATCGCCGCCCTTTTTGACCCCTTTAAAACTTGATTTCTCTTGCACCAATTAAGCTACCTTATGCCTAGATCTTGCTTAAATAACTAAAACATTCACGCATCTAGCAATTAATTCGGGTTTGATTTTTTTCTTCAAATTTTACACACGAATTTGATCTTGTTTAACCACAAGAATCAACCACGAATCCACACGTAGCTCTGATGCCAATTGTAGGATCCCGTAACACTTCACTTCATACAATCATACACGAAATCGGACTAGAAATGAGGAGGTGAGTTGTTTAGAGAGAGAAAGGAGGAGAGAAAAATGAGAATAGATTTTTGAGATATTTTCAACAACTGAACAACTAACTTTTCCAAGTGGAAAAGTTCCTTATATACCCCGACACTTAAAAGTGACGCGCGGGATATTTAACTAGGACCCGGGCTCGGGTTTTGCTTGGGATTAAACCCGAAACATATACAATATTAGATTAACTATCGAGCATCCGTTCCCGATACTATCTATTACAAGTTAACTTATTAAAGACCGAAGCTCCATCCGTTAGAAGTGACCGAAGCTTCCTTGTTCGACTCAATAAATTGAGGGCTAACATTATTGCTTCATTTGTTCTGCTATTGCTGTTTAGTGCTGTTGGAGGACAACAAAAGCACATTTTGTGGATTTTGACTTGTACTTGATGATCCTGAGATTTCAGCGTTCATTACTATCTTCAAGTCGTGGTATAAGTTATCCAAGATCTTTTGATGGTCTCTATTTCCTGTTTGTTTCCTAAATATCTAAGCATGAGTTCTTCCATATTAGATGGAAGATTAATAGTTTTAAGTTAATGTACATCTTGTGTAATAAAGTCGCCCCTTGAATCTCCAATGAGTGATTAGTTTTTGCAACCTATCAAAAGTTTGATCCATTGTCTCTGAACTTAACATACTGGTTAAGTTATCTTATTGCTTGAATTGAGTAGAGTTCTTTGAACTTTATTAGATTCCTTTTTGTTTCCTCCATACCCTCTTATCTCAAATGGCTTAATGAGCAATTTTGCATCTTTCATATGGAATGGAACTTCACTTGATCCTTATTTAGGAGTGACATCAACAGAGTTCCTCTAGCTTTTATCTCATTCCTCCTGTCTTGCTTTTCTTCTGCAGTAGTAGGTTCATATTCCTGCTCAGTTTCTCCAATAGTTCTCTTCAGCACTTTGTTACCATTTTTAATTACTTCCCAGAGGGAGTAATCAGTCATGAGAAAGTATTGTTCTATCCTCATAAAACTAGAGATCATAATCCCCTGGGTTAAGGATAGGGAGTTTTGCAGTCAGGAGTTTGTAGAGAAGAAGTAGTTCCCGGTCCTCCACTCTTATCACGTGAGAATTAGATCTAGTATGTTGTGTTGGTTTCTTCTTATCTAAGCTTATAACAAGCTCTAATACCAATTGTTGATACCAATGAACAGGATCTTTAACTCCTTTAGATTGATGTAAGGTTTTAGTTTCCTTGGATAAATCCAAAGGACTTGATTGAATACTTTTGAGTGATGATTTTAAACTATGCGGAATCTAGTTTTACCACTAATTTGAATAACAGTAATGAATGTTTAACACATAAAAATATAACCAAAACAATAAGCTCCAATATATTAATACGAATACTCTTTGACAGTGTTAGGGTTTACAACCTTGAAGCTGTAAAAAACTATGAAAGACTGATGTGAAAGACTGATATATAGATCTATGCCTTAGGGTTCCTTTTATACACCAAGAAAACCCTAATGGGCTTACAAAACGCGTATAATGATAATGAATATCTATTACTAATTTAACTCATGCATATCATAATAGCAATACTAATTATACAAGACTAACAGTACTAAGTATTAACTAACAGTACTAACTATGCTGGCAGTACTAACAGCACTAACTATTATAGCTAGCAGTACTAATCACTTAGACTATTTTTCTTTAAACTTCAACAGCAGCACAATCTTGAACCAACAGTATTAACTTCCAAAACTAACAGTAGTAACTTCAGAAGCCTTCAATTCCCAACAAATCGTGTCCTGCGGTCGCGGATTCCCTTTCGTAGACACTAGTTGGTCCATCTCCGGAAGCGGCTTATGACCGATTCGCGTCCGTCGTGTTGCATCTGGGCCGTGCCAGTGTAGTTTTGGGCTTAGTTTCGACCTGTCATACTTGTTGCTTATCGAGTTGGGCCGTCGAGTTGGGCCAGGGCCCATGTGTAAATGGTACGACCCAGGTCTAGAAGCCTGCCGTACCTCTTATACGTCATCAATTTAGCCTACAAACAAATAAAATGTAGAGAATTATTTCTTAGCTAAAATGTGGTTTTAAAGACCTCGTTTACACCTTTAGATTAGTTTTGCGAACTATCATAGAACCTTTTGTGTTCATTTGTATGTGTCCTAAACACCGCTATGGCTTGATAATACTCCATGGATCATTTTTGTGGCTTGAGTTTTAATTGTAACGAGTAAAATAAAGTCCACACGTTGTTGCAGATATTAAAAGGGCAAATAATATAAAAAGGTACTCATCTTCGCTCCAATTCAATTAAAAGTACTCATCTTTTTTTTTTCTTCTCAATTTAATATATTTAACTTGTTACACAGAGCAATTTAAAAAAAATTTACCTGCTAGTAAGGTAACAGGTCAACTATTTCGTTTTTTATAAAAGTTTTGTTTTTTTATTTAGTTTAAATGTAAAACCCAAATTTTGAAATTTTGAATTTTTCATTTCACTATATTAATTTTGAAGCATAACCTAAGGTATAATAAAAGAATTTGGGAATAAAAACCTTAAGTCATGAATTTTGGAAATAATGGAAATATAACCTAAAGTTATTATAAAATATCTATATAGATATTATATTTATATATATATATATATTTAATACATATATATATATATATATATATTATATATATATATATCTAGCATATATATATATAAATATTATAACATATATATATATATATATATATATATATATACATTAATATATATATATACTTATTTATATACATATAGATATATTACATTATATACTATATACATTTAATATATAATATATATATATACATTATTTATATATACATATATATATATATATATATATATATATATATATATATATATAATATTTCATATAACCTATATATATATGGGTGGCGGAATTTTCTTATATATATATAAATATATATATATATATATAATATATATATATATATATATATACGCATTTATATCAAAATTTGATTAACTTTGATTGATTTACTTCCTTTTTAGTTGAAACCTATCTTTAAGGGCATAAGATATTAAGGTTTATGAAAGATTTTGATATAATGTTTTAAAAAGGTATAAAAGATTTTGCCCCTTTTTGACCCATATTAGCCGGCCATATATGGCTTGTACACACCAAAAATCTTTTAAATTTTGAAGCTTGAATTAAAAGTGGAAAAGGGTGTGAAGAAAAAGGAAACAAGCTCTATATTTTGCAACACATTAAATTTGTATCATCCTATCTTCCTTTATAGTGGCCGATTCCCCTCTCTCCCATTTGTCACCATTTTCCACAAAAAAAAAAAAACAAAAATTCTCTCTTCCAATTTATGTATAAACCTTCATTGAAGGTTCAAGCAAGAAGAAAGCTTAGGTGTTTTTGGGTGTTCCTCTAGGCTTTGGTGTTTGTAGTGTTTGATTCTTCCATTCTTGGTGTGTTCTTGGATTTGTGATCTTCTCTTCCCTCATTCCATAGGTAATCATCATGTTCTCGTGCTTTTCTTTTGTCACCATGATTGCTTAATCAAGTTTTTCACATAAAATAACAAAAGTAGTAAAAGAGGAAAATCATGTGTTCATGTTTTTGGATAAATGTCAATCTAATTTTCATGGTATAACTACATATTTGAAACCTTAAATATTGTTAATGATGTTTTAATGAGGATCAATACGAATAGAAACCCTAGGGTTGGGTTAATGAATGTTAAACAAGTTTCTACATAAAATCATGAATTTTGAAAAAGGTCAATTGTATGTAATGTTTAGGGTTTTTTTTTTTGTAAGGGGGGGGGGTTTTTTTTTTTTTTTTTTTCTTTTATATCATTTAATCTTTTGAACATGGTTTAATTAGATGTTATAGAACCATGTTCGTTTAATGTGTTAGTAATAAAAACAAGAATATTAGAAACAGGATATGAATTAATTGGGGTTTTCTTGATTAAAATTCTAGGCAGAATTTTGGGTCATGTTCATTGGGTCATATCTTGTTTAAAAAAATAGCTTTTGACATAATTCTTGAGCCTAAAGCAAAGCTCAATGAATCTAGTTCCTGTAAAATCTGGTCTGATGTCAATTGGAGGTCGGGAAGGTCGATATTTAGATTTTACAAGATTAAGTGTCAATTCTGGAAATCAAATCCGAAAATTTCACTTGTAGTATTTGATTTTTAATTCGAAAACCATAAGGAGTTAAGGGATAATTTTTGAACTGGTAAAAATACATGATATTAGCTACTTCCCTGATGTTTTTAATAATTTTTCAAGATGCCTAAGTAGGCTAAAATCGTGTCAACTTTTCATAAGTTTCTGCCAGGCTGATTTCAAGACTGTTTTGGGTAACAAGGGTCATAGGGTCATCTAAAATTAGAAGTAAATCAAATACTTGATTGGGGACACTTTAGATACATTAAGGAAGACCTGTGATTTTTGGTATATTTGTAGAACATGATTTGGTTAGAATTTTTAGTAAGGAAACTTATCTAAAATAACTCGTAAATTTCAAAATATTCTTGGAAACCCTAAATAAGTAAAGTCAACTCTCATTTTTGGAAAGTTGAGTAGTAACTTGTAAAACAAGTCAAGTAATGTAAATAAATATGTTTTTGTAGATCCGGTGACACTTGTGTGATTTCCTTCCATTTGTGATCATTTCGTTCCGTGTGCATTCGCTAAGGTACATATATTTTGTCCTTTTAGTAAGGACACCTTTTGACTTGATCCTTCATTTTCTTAGCTATTTGATTCAGTTGATATTCGTTTGATATTGCATTTGATTTGCTATCCGTTCTCATGACTCATTTGATATTCATTGATATTTCGTTTGATTTGATATTCGTAATTATGATTTTGTTGATCCTTGTTTGAATATGATGTCAGATCCGTTGTCTTGATTCGATTATTAGTATCTTGATCATTGTTATCTTTTGCCTATCCCTTTGCCCGAGCTATTTATAACTAGCCATGGAGGTACCATGGCCATGTCATTGATGCACCAATGGCATGACACTATTTGTGGTGGTGTGATTGGTCCATGGCGATCCCTTTTTGTATGTGCACTAGTTATGATTTGATTATATGTTGTACACTCGCCATAGTGCTTGTGTATATCTGGATATGACTTTGTTTTGCAGGGAGCATATGGATGCATCCTAGGTACTTTGTTCTGTTTTGTTTTGGTGAATGGTGAGTGTGTACAATACACCTCATTTCACATTTGGGTATATTAGGTTTGATCCACCTATGTACATTTGAATATATGGAGATATTTGTTTTGGGTCTAAGCATGTGGCATGCTTTAGACATTTGTTTGGGCTTGTGGGCATTCCTTTGATTACTATATTCCTATTCATTGTTCTATATCTATCCTTTGGCATTTGTTTTGGCAAGTTCTCGTGATTTGTTTTGTTCATTCCTTCATTTTTGTTACCGTTATTGTTATTATATCTGTTCACTGAGCGTTAGCTCAGCCGCATTTTCTTTTCCTGCGGCAGGTGTTAAGCGGGAAGCTGGGAAATGAGAGAGGTGTGTAGGAAGAGTTAGAAGACCTACCCTAGAGAACCTTTATCTTTTGAATAATGTTTTGAAGACATTTATCTTATGAAGTTTTGCATTTAGACCCCTTATGTTTGGGCTTTTATACTTTTAGAAAGATATTTTGATTTTGGTTCAATAATTTATTAAATAAAGTCTTCCGCTTGCGTTTATATGTTCTGATATGACACCTTAATGTAACTCTTTGTCTCTCTATCGGAGCGGGATGTTACAAAAATGGTATCAGAGCCAGGTTACGCCCTGTAGACCTAGGTTATGACCTGTGAGGATTGGGTAGACATTAGGATTCCGTTCGTATTTTGATATTCCTTTCGTATTTTGATATTATCGCTTCCTTTCGCATTTTGATCTTAACTCTAAATTGTCTTCGCTGTTTCATTCATTGACTAAGGATTTTCTTCAACCGAGGATCAGGCAGTTAACTCTTCAGGTACCGTTTCAAGAAATTCTTTATCTGTATGATCGT
>BQNB010113903.1:0-21853 GCA_026074375.1 Tanacetum coccineum
CGGCGAAATCGTGAAAGCTCAGACTGGAGTAGTAAAACAAGAAAAGAAGAAATAAAACAAAACAAACAAATTACGGGATAATTCAAAGTATCCCTATAACGGAGAATAATTCAAAGTATTCTCACCAACACTGATCCGTTTCCGAACACACTATATATAATATAAGTATATAAGGATTAGGACAATTATAGTATAGTAAGTATTTTTCGTCAGATTTAAGAAACAAACTTTTAACCAAAATCGTCTCAAAAACCTCCCGGGTCGTTTTCCCTTGACGAAGCGTGAATTGAGAATCGGTTAAGTCTGTGATCGCGCGTTTTGAATGGATTTAAATATTTTTGATTTGGGTTTTCTAAATCCTACTAGATATAAATGACAAGTAGATAAATGCACGAAAACAAGTAAACAAGAAATGAAAATTCAACACCTAAGCATTAAAACGTAAACGGGAATTAAAGAAACGCGACAATTAAAGCCTAAATTAACATAAAAATGATTTTCTAAACTTTTTATAATCCTAATTGACTATTTAAAAAGAAAAGGCTAAGGAAATTCTAAACTGAGGGTGATTAAAGCTAAAATTAAAGAAAACGAGAACGGGAACGAAATCTCGTTCTTTAAAAAGTGAAATTACAAAATATTAACCCTACGAAAGTAAATTTCAAACCTAAGCTGAAAATATGATAAAAGAAAATTTTACAAAAAAGAATTTTATTTTTTTGATTATTTTTCTATTTTTTATGATTTTTTAAAGTTTTTAAGAAAAGAAAATGATTAAAAATAGAAAATAAACTATTTAAATTCTGGAAAAATCACAGAAAGTGTAAAACAGTAAAACTGATTTTATAAAAATGCTAGCTAAAAATAAGCTGAAACAAAAAGCCCTAAAAAGTTAGGATTAAGCTACGGCTTATTTATAAAAAGTAAAACTAAAAAGGGTTTAAAAGAAAACTAGTTTGGAACTTGTTTGAAAAAGTCTCAAGGGCCAGAGTGGTTAGTGTGTGTGCATATGAGACGTGTGTGTGTGAGGCAAGAGGTCATAGGTTCAAACTTGTGGCCTTTTGTATTTATTTATTTTTAACTTTTTACAAAAATTATTAAAACATCTAAAAAGGAAAAACTTTTGTGAAAACAAACTTTTTTAAACTTAACAAATAAGCTGGAAATTAGCTTTTAAAACAGACAATACACACTTTGCTACTTTTTGGCTTTTTAAACTATTTTAAGAAAACACAAAAGCTAAAATAAGCCAACACATAAGCAAGACAAGCTACCACTAAGTTAAACCTAACCTAATAAGCTAGTTTGATCAAGAAAAAGGGAAAAACAACAAGCTATAAGCAGTAAATTCAAATAAGCACCTTATCTAAAATTTCAAACCAAACAGTCCTTAAAGCCAACTTTGAGCTTAATTTAAGATAAGCAAATGGAACCTTATGAGAATCTAGCTTATACCAGCTTAAACTATGACCTAAAGGCTACTAGAAACAACTTTTAAAATCTATTTTGAAAATCAAATGATCTAAGAAAAAGCTAGCTGAAAACTGTTTATATACTCAGTATGTGCTGAGTGAAATTTTCATTTTTCAAAAGACAAATTGCAAATTACAAAGCTAAAAACAGATGGACAATTAAGCAATTTAATCAAAACTAAACTTAAACAGATAAACTATGATCTATAAGCTACTAGAGTGCTGAAAATCAAAAGCTAATAACTAATTGAACCATCTGATAATTAAGCTAGAAAAAGAGTAATTGGCTATGTTGACTGCTGATACATTTGACACTATGCAGACAAAACTCAAAACCAAAAGTGCAGGCCTAAAGACTTTTGTTTCTACACATTTAACACACCAAAATGAAAGTAGAAAGATCAACAAAATAAGCTAGAAAAAGGTTAATCCTAAAATGCATATGAAGCTAAAATTATTACTATAGATTTAAACTAATAACTAAGTATCTTGATAGAAACTAGATTAACCCTAACTAATACCTTAAATCCTAGATATCAAACCTTAATATGAAATTTAAACTTAGATTAAAGGAACAAATAGCCTTTGACAGCACTAACTCTAGTTAGTGCTGCCATAAGCCAAACACTCCTTTAAGTATGAAACTTAGATTTAAAGCACAAAGTTAAAATACCAGATAGTCATAAGCTATAAACAGACCTATTAAGCAAACTTAAGCAAACAATTAAGCTAGAAAAACAAAACTACAAAGTATGCTAATCTTTTTGGTTTTTTAAACTGTTTTTAAACTAACATATGTAGATTTAGATTTAAGCTAATATTTAAACTAAATAAGCACTAAGCAAAAATAATAAGCAAGTTTAAGCTAAAGTTTTCAACAATAAGCTACTAACAAACAAATTAAGCTAAAATGCAGATTTAAACTAAGTTTATAAAAAAACAGAATAGAAAATAACAAAGGAATAGAAGATGATACCTCCACCTTAGCTAAACAGAGGTGTAGGCTCAAATGAGCTTAAATTAACAAGCTCCAGCTTGTTTAGAACAAGCTGGTGGGGTCCATTAAGCCCTTCCCAAATTGGCTTATCATCCTTATCCAAAGCTTAGGTAAATTTAGGGGAGGAAATGAGTATTATAAGCTCAATTATGCTTATGCTTTATAAGCTTACTGAGGATAACAAACTGATAGTGTAAGAGGAGCTTATGGGAGCTTAAAAAGAGCTTATGATCAATTAAAATAGAATTGAATTAAGAAATTGCTTGAATTAAGACGTGAAATTGAATGAGATTGAACTTTTATTGAAAATTTAAAAGATTACATTACTTAAAAAGGAAAATTACATGAAAATTTAACTTTAAGCTGAAATTTAAGCTATTCTAAGCTACCTACTCCTACTCCTAAGCTAGTTATTTTTCTAAGTGATCTTCTCTTCAATTTATAGTGATGTGTGGAAGCTTCTCGACTCTGGACGCTCCTCTTTCTTTAATCATGACCATCCAATTATAAGCTAACTATTGATCAAGCCCTTGGATCATGTGCACGTATTTCAACCAATAAGAGGCTTCTCAGAAGGTTATTATCATTAAAGGAGGGTTAATTTGAGTGTATGTGTGCAGGGTAAAAGTGGGGAAGAATGTGAACAGTAAAACGGGATTTTCCTGCGCCCTTTTTCTTTTATGAGATTGTGTTTGACCCGGGGTAAAGAGGTTTTGACTTTGGGCTCAGGTAATTATAAAGATAGATTGGGCTTGGGTAATTTTTGGGCCTACGGTTAAAATTAAGAGGTCATTTAAGTTATTTATGGACTTAAACGACCGGTTAGTCTTAAGTAAAATTAAGGACTATCGGTGCTTTTGATTTTTATGGGCTTTTTGTAATGGATTTAACATTAAGGGTTATTTGGGTATTTTGAAAGTTTTGTCTTTTTGTGGTTGACCAAGGTTTGACCATTGTTGACTTTTTGTTGACCTTTTGCTAGAAAACTTCCGGCTCTTGTGCACTCTATTTCCTCGTTTCTCATGTTTGTTTTGGCCACGTTTTGGCCTCTTTTCTTGTGATATTTGCCATTATATCCTCCCTACAAATCACAAATGACAAACAAGCATATATACAGCCATAATTTACGCAATTTGATCATTTAAGAGTCATTTTTAGTATTAAAAACGGAATATGTGATTTCTCACATTTTTTTTTTATCAAAAATTACCCAAACTACAGTAATTGCGTGTCCGCCGTGTATTATTATGCTCTAAAACCAAATATCTTAAAAACCTCCCCAAACTAATCTTTAAAAAGTAGTAAAGTCTTTTGTGGGGAGGAAAAGTTAAGAAATCACAAGTTTTAAAACACCCCGCTTTCCCAATTTTTTCAATATTTTTCCATTTTTATGATTTTCATAATTTACAACTTACACTTATTCCTATTGTGTTGACTTAATGTATTGTTTTATTGATTACTTTTAGGATCTCGGAACATAAGCTCAAAATGTGTCCAAATGGATAAACTTCACAAGTCATCGACTTTCACTCCTCCAAGCCAAAGCTTAAATACAAGATCATTGTGAAAATACATGTTATGATGCTACACTAATCATAAAAGTAATTGTGTATTTACTTTTTCCTCCCTTATTCCTAATTTCCTTTAAGGATTTTATTATTATTATTGGTGACAAATAAATTATGTCCTTATTAATAAAGTAAACCCGGTTTTAGGATATTAATATGTTTGAAATACATTTCCTAAAGAGACGATGTGCGTGAAAATAAAGGTCCACACTAGGTGCTAAATTTCACATGATTTAGGGGTTATCCTTTTTATTTCATCCGCAACAACTCAACTACGAGTCCAGAGACGGAGGCTTTATTTAGATAACCCCGGAGTCAAAATTTGGCTTTATTATTATTATTATTGCAACATTATTAAACCTCGGTCCTTTAGAAGGTTGTAACATTGGTTGTGAGCGGCAAGATGCAGCAAACATATTTCGACCTCGGTAATTTCCTCGACCTTTTAGAAGGCTGCAACATCGGTTGTGAGCCGGCAAGATGCAGCAAACTTTTATCAGTCTTGGATTATTATTACTATGCGCCCTTATTTATGAAGACTGCCACATCGGCATGTGTGCGGCAAGTTGGCAGTAACTTTTATCAGCCCACAGTTTTTATTATTATTATTATTACCTCCACCCTTTCAACGACTGTCACATCGGGTTTATACGAGCCACGTCCATGATCCAGGAGATCTTATTTCGGCTTCGGTTTATTACATTATTATTATTATAGCCAAATTTCAAGTCATGTGGTCTTTTAACAAATTACCATTCGGTTAATATGCGAGTAACGACCATGGTCCAGGAGTATATGTCCCCACAACTCTGACGAAACCTCGATGTGTACTTACTTTCACCAAAAGGATTATCTCTACGAAAGTGATACTAAACTTAAAATCGCAAAAAACCAAAGAAAACTTTATGTATTCAACATTATATAAGTTTTATTAAGCATGATGGGAGCAAAACAAAATCCACAATTTAACCTTTTTGAGCCTTAAAGAATCCTAATATTCTATGTTTAGCATAAAACTTAATCTCTACTCTATTCATTTTCTTGTTCTTTCACAATTAAAAATTTCTAATAAAGAAACTCTGGTGTGAATACTTAGCCTATATAAATTGATCTTTGCCATATTTAAAATCAATTTGGGAAACTTGCAAAGGCTTGACTTTTTTAAGCTTAGACTTGCGTTCTTTATAGCTCCTAGTATAAAAGAGTAGCAAAAATCAATCTATATATCGTTAAGAGTAAGTAAGATATAAAACCCGGTCGGGTGTCAAAATTACTTTTCGTTCTCACCAACGGAAAGCCTACATTCGTGTCAAAATATATATATATATATATATATATATATATATATATATATATATATATATATATTATATATATATTTCCAAGTTATATATATTAAACTTAAAAATTTAAAATCTTGTGGGAAAACGTGATACGTGGAACAACGACGCAAAAGTAGGTAAGTCATATCGAAGATATACCTAACCACATCTAAAACAAAACCATTGTCCTCAATATTTCCTAGTCTAAGGCTTAAAACCCCATACTAGAACTCAAAAAGTCGAATGCAAAATCCAAGCATGGAAAAAGTATCACAAAGATCTCAAGCCGTTTATCAAGTATGCTACAAGATAAATGTTAGTCGATAATAATCTAGGATATCGAATTCCTTAAACTAATGGCAAGCAAAGGGTAGGAAGCTCGAGTGGACCGGGACAAAACACCGAACACGAGAGTCTTCAAAATTTTTGGGTCAATCCTATAAACAATCACAAGCACAAACAACAAGAATCAGAAGAGTACAAGCCTCCTCACATCACATTAGAAATAAGAAAGAAGAAAGATGGATAAGCATGGGGTGCCTCCCACGAAGCGCTTTGTTTTTGGTATTGAGTCACATTGCTTGGGACCCCCTCGATCCCCGCCATTATGTTGTCCTATGGGGGAAGCAATGGAAAGAGAAAATCTCAATCGAGGCTTTCATTAATGTTTGGATATAATCATTAATCACTTGATAAAAGTATCCTCCCTTGGTGAGATGCCACTGACTCTAAGGGGAGATGGCCCGGTGTCAAAAAATGGTTCATCATCTGGTAGGAGAGAAGATAAGGTGAAATTCCACCAGGGTAGGTGAGATCACGGGAGAAAAGTCTGAATGTCAAATGCGAAAGGATTTTTCATCTTCAACATTTTGAGAATCGTTAATCTCACCTACTCCTGTGGTCAAAACGTTCGTCTGTATTAAGCTCATCAATTAGTGTTATCACCGGGTGCATCAGCTCAATATCAAAAGGTAAAACGCTCATACTCGGGGAATCAGATCTTCGTTTAAGTAAATTGTCAAGAAAGATCGTTTATCCCTCCTGAGTCTAAATCACTCTTATTACTCGGAGGGTATCGAGTCTTCTTGGACAAGAAGTTATCATCCTCCTCTATAAGAAAATCATCTTCCACGTACGGAAAATGGAGAAGAGGAGATTATTCGAGCACAAAGGAGTAGAAGGAGTAAGATTTCAACGCTCTCGATTTATCAATGAGAAAGGAATTGACGTTTAATACTTTCTCACGAAGAAATCTCATCCTCTATTTGAAGACTATCATCATCAATTTCTCCTTTCTTCTTCCTCAAATCGTCTTCATCACAATCGTCTTCATCAATTCCCGGTTAGAAATTGCGATCAATAGATCGAGTTTACTGATGAACTCTTCCGGGGAAGAAATCCAATCTTAGGGGAATTGTTTTTTTTAATTCAAAATATATCGACTAAGAAAGAGTTAATAAGGTCCAAATTCAGCATCAATAAATGGATCTTATCACTAAGACGGCACATCACAAATTTATTGGAAATACCACTTAGTTGAACTCTCTTGGTTATTAGGACAGGTTCTCAAAACTATAGACTTTTCCGTTTTCTGGATAGTATGTTTAAGATGCTCGTCCCCCATACTTAGAGAGTTATCGGGGGTCCCTCGGTCAGTAAATCTGGTGTGATTGCTTTATGCTTTCTATATATAATAGTATACTCATCATCATCATTATAAAAAGGCGGCGACTTCCAACTTGGACTATTTATAAATTCAAATTCTTCCTCTAATATTCGCACATCTCAAGGAGTTTTACTCATCATTTTTGATATCTTATTGTGATATTGCTTGTTCGTAAAAGAAGCTAAATTTGGAAAAATCTTTTCCCCAAGCTATCAATAAAACCTTTGGTATTTCCCAAAAGGTATTGGACCTAAACTTCCTTAGAAGGTTTGAATGTCTGTCCATGAAGGTTTTCTCTATCTTGGGTAAAAAAAAATATAACAACCTTTCACAATCGTCAATCATAGAAAAATTGTCCCCATATGAAGTAAAACTTTAGTTGCCTGCTCCTCCTGCTCGCCTGTTTTGGTTGGATTCTTAAGATTTTGCAAACCATTCATAAGATTATGTAGCATTGCTTGCATAACTTCAGGTTGATTCTGCTTCTTCTTTCATATCTTGCCTTAATTTTAAGAAAATCTCTCCTCAGTGAGCAATAAGCCATGCACTTTTTCTTCATGAGGTATATGATCATACTCTTTTTTAAAAAGGCTGATAGTTTCTTTAAGTTTTCTCTAGCTTGCAACATTTCTGTATCCGTTGCTTGAGGAGGATGATGAATTACGGGAAACTGCGGGGGTTGATATTGGTCAAAATCCGGAAAGAAAAATTTAGAATTATAACAATTGAGTCCATTAGGTTCATGAAATTTGGTTTACGGTTGCCACCAAAAATTCTCATGGAAGACCCCACAATTTTCACAAGGAATTGTTGTGGTTGACTTGCGAAATTAATGTAGAGGTTTGGTTAAATCCCAAAGTCTTAGTTTGTAACAGGGACCCTGATCAATGCGGGTGTGTTCCTGGTTTGTCTATCGAGCCAGGGATGAGGTGTTCCCTCCACAAAATTCACATGAGTATGTCTCGTATTGGTATTGTGGAGGTTGGTTGAAGAAGTTCGGTGTTTCATCATAAGAATAAGGTTTTGAGAGTCATAGTCAAATCATTTCTGGATTAACACTGCTACCACTTCGGACAGTTTTCACCATATAAAAGGACATTCACACAATTCGAGCAACCAAAATGTTTATACGAAGACATGTCAAAGAATTAAACGGATAAGAGGATAAAGAAGAATATTTTTAGATTTTTAATAATATATGAGAAAAGAAATTAAAATAAGAAAGAAAAATATTTTTGGTAACCGAAATTCAAACGTGCACGGTAGCTCTCTAAAAATACCGTACAGATAGAGGAAGGGATGTGGACCCAGGAGGTGGTAAGCGCGAGGTGTATTTGGAATAACATTCTCTTTTAGGTGATGTTGTATAAAACCCGACCTTAAATTTTTTCCCTTATAGCAACGTAATCTAAGGTGAGCCGGTAACATTGATAACACATCGGTTATTTTTAATATTAAAATAAACAAAAATAGAAGTGTAAAATATTTTTGTATTTTTTTATATTTAAAAATATTCACAAACGGAAAATAACTTCACGAGGAAGGTTTTTCAAAACATTAATCTTCGAACGATACACGATAATCGTAACACACTTCCCCGGCAGCGGCGCCAAAAATTTGATACGCTCCGAATACGCTTTACGTAAATATATATATTATATAAGGATTAAAGGGTTAGATCAAATAATAGTATAGTAAGTATTTTCCGTCGGGTTCGAGAAATAAACTTTTAACCAAAGTTGTCTCAAAAACCTCCCGGGTCGTTCTCCCTCGAAAGTCCGTGATCGCGTGTTTTGAAAGGTTTCAAAGATTTTTGAATTGGTTTTTCTAAATCCTACTAAATGTAAACGACAAGTAAATAAATGCACGAAATTAAGTAAACAAGAAATAACAATTAAAAACGTAAGCATTAAAATGTAAACGGGAATTTAAAACGCGACATTTAAAACCTAAATTATCGAAAATTAATCCTAAAACTATTTTTCTACTATTTCCAATCCTAATTTACTAACTACAAATAAAAAGCTAAGGAAATTTTAAAACAAGGGTGCTTAAAGTTAAAATTAAAGAAAACGAGAACGGGAACGAAATCCCATTCTTTAAAAGGTGAAATTTCAAAATATTAACCCTACGAAAGTAAATTTGAAACCTAAGCTTAAAATATGATAAAAGAAAATTTTGGAAAAAAGAATTTTATTTTTATGATTATTTTTCTATTTTTTAATGATTTTTTAAAGTTTTTAAGAAAAGAAAATGATTAAAAATAGAAAATAAATTCTTTAAATTCTGGAAAAATCACAGAAAGTGTAAAACAGTAAAACTGATTTTATAAAAATGCTAGCTAAAAAATAAGCTGAAACAAAAAGCCCTAAAAAGCTAGGATTAAGCTACGACTTATTTATAAAAAGTAAAACTAAAAAGGGTTTAAAAGGAAACTAGTTTGGAACTCGAGATTGGGAGATTACTGAGCAAAAATGAAAGTTTACAAATGACCAACCCCCCTCACTTTCCTTGAGGAGGTGTATATGTATCAAAACTAAAAGGCTTTCATGCCTTTAGTAATTCTAAAGCGTGCAGCCGGGCACCAGGGATGGTGAGCTTGGGGGGGGGGTAAGGGGGTTCGGGGCGGGGGCCGGTGGGGTGAGCAGGGGTGGTGTGCGATAGGATAGCTTTACAATTTAAGGAGAGCTCGTTTACCCGTCTAGCCTATTACAACGTATATTTAATTAATGACTGAGACCTAATATAATAAATGAATGAACTTCCTTGTTCGACTCGCTAACAATCTCCCCCGAAATGAGTTCATTGTGACACTCCTTCGTGAGATCAATGAGATTACTTTTGTCGTTAAGCTCTTGTCTTTGTCTTTGGCTTTATCTTGTTTTTTTTTTTTTGTTGTGTTTGTTAGGCTTGTTCCTTATGCCATTGTGATCTTGACTTTGATGCCTTTGCCATTGTCTTTTGACATTGTCCTTTTTGTCAGGGGGAAGAACCTTAAATCTTTATCTTCCGTCTTGAATTGGTTTTTTTTCTGCTTGAGATTTTGTATATTGACCAACATGCACATACTTGCATCATCTTGAAAGCTTGTCTCCTAACAATCTCCCTTGATAGACTTGATATCTTTGAAGGAAGATCTTGTATATAAGAGTTTGTGCATAAGTCTTCGTCTTTAATTCTTGAGCTTTCATGATTCTTGAATCTTGATGCTTATAGTATGTCTTTGTAGTTTGAGCATGCGCATGTGGTAATGAATCCGTCTTCAGCTGGAATAAGGCATCACCATCTCCATCTTTATGTATCCTAAAATAAAACAGTTAGCAATAAAGCGTGTGGACAAATATGGCTTTGTCATTCGTCCAGAATTTGGTTAGATTAACCTTCGTTCCGTAGACATTTTACAATATAAATACTGTACTGTGATCCGTAATTCAAAGAATCTCCTTGACAGGATTCCAGGCTCAAAGCGTAGGAACTCTACATAAATTATTAGATTTACATGCTTGCAAGTTCACCATACCAGAAACGTCTCAAAAGCAGACAACACGTAAGAGTGAATCAGATAGTTACTATATAGTCTGATTAAGCCGTTCAATATCATTTCCAAGATCAAGTTTTCTTCACATTGAATCGCCCATGTTTCTTTCCCTAGTTGACACAAGTATGATTCATAAACAATCTCGCAGTCACCTACCTAGACTTGTTTTGATGTTGGCTCAAGCAGGATCTTTCCCATCTTCACAGTGAATACTTAAGTATCCACCGCATGTTCTGGCAAAATCACAAGGATAATCGGAGACTCTTGTTAACAGCTTGTGAAACTAATTGGTGTTCAACAATGTTAGTAAGAAATATTGTGTCTAATGAGATTTATTTATAGATCTCACCTTGGCTCTAACTCGATTAGTGCATTTTGGTTTAAGTAAATCGAAAGGCACAGAGAAGACTGCCACCTATTCATATCAACTAACTCCGAGTGAGAAAGTCAATAGAAGTACCGTGGTGTATCTTCCGTGACAAATGAGAGCAATTTCTGTATGAAGAAACCCGTAAGGCTGGGAAGGGTTTTGCAATTGCATCACTAGGTCCAGTGATGTGTCGACTTCAATTATCAGAAATCAACAATGTGTTCTGACCAGCATATGTATTGACCCGTTTCTGCCTAAGTTTAATGTGGAGGGCTACTTTCTTAGACCCTTTATCCATACATTTCTTTTTTAATTTCTTCAACCCCTTTAATGCTTATCAAGACGTCATTACTAACACCTTGTTGTAATTATTCTAGTGTTAGCTCAATACTTAGTCGCTTATTCCCTTATACACATTCATCCTCATCATACCTGATGACTGCTATTTCTGAAACTATGGAGTTCCTTTGGTAGATCCCTCCGGTTCTGTTTGGATCATAGGACAAATACATAACCTTACCACCTTATGACTTCAGAATCGTCATGAAATAAGATGTTGTAGGGTATGAGATCATAATCAATAAAACCTTTTTTCAAAGAGATCAAGCACCTATGAGTCGATAAGGATCACTATTAATTTCAAGATCACTTTTTAAATACATTTCTCCCCATATTTTTAAATACGAATCACTAGTTTTTTTGAAATACTTTGTGATTAAAATTTGTCTTGAAATACCATGGGAAAAACTTTTACTTAGCATGAATTACATGGAACATAAACTTGCTCCCCCTTGATTTTACATATGTTTGACACCAAAAACAATGATACCAAGTTGTAAAAAGGACTAAAAATGAGGTTAGCCATTGTTGAGCACATAATTTAGAAGATTATGAATTGTCATTGAAGAATTCTTGAAAAATTGTGCTCAACCACCTAATTATCTTATAACAATCAATCTATTTAATAGTCATTATTATTCCGTAGATGTTATTAAGACCTTTTATAATGTGTTGAATACATAAGAATTGTCATGTTATGATGTATCCAACAATCATTAAAACATTATATTTCAGAAAAAAACTCCCCCTACACTTTGACACATTTAAAAAAATGACACCAAATGTAAATAATTATCTCGTAAAACAATTGAGGATGGAGTACACCTTACGAACACACAATTTTGAAAGGATTTTGAATCGTCATTGAGAAATTCTTGAAAAATTGTGTTTAACTTTTTTGAAAAACCAAATGTTAGAAGACTTCTCTTCTAACGCTAAGGATAAGTGCACTTATGCGTACACTCTCCTTTGTCGTTACCGGGTTTTAGTTGCAATCTGAGAGTGATTACAAGTCATCAAGAAAAAATTAGAAATGACATGTTTTGAAAGCATTTGAAACTCCTGTTCGAACTTCATTTTACCGTCCGTGTCGAGTTAATCAACATTTCTAGGTACTTAATGTTATCAATTCCCAGAGAACAATCGAGAAGAATATTTTTTGAAACATTTTCTGATTTTTTGATTTTGTATTTTCTTTTTGAAATTTTATATTTTTTGTATTTTGTTTTATAAAAAATATTTACATGTTGACCTCAGCATTGTTATGTGATTTGTGTGAAATAGTAATTCCAACTCTTGTCTTGATGTAGCTGTCTTGTCTGCTGGAGGAACAACTTTTGGAACCAGCTTTGAACTTGACAGTTCATTGCTGTGGTCGTGAATTCCGAGTTCTGAACTGTTATGATCAGAAGTCATTGCTTATTCATCAGATGAAAATTCCTTGAAGCCCTGGTTTCTCAGATATCAGTCTTTTCAGCAACCAAACTCGGAGTCCTTCCTTTATAGGATTTAAAGATGTACCTGCATGTATGTTAAGTGTACCTGCACTGACATCAAGAGTTTGTTTGCATTCATACTGGTTAGTGATATCGTCATTTAAACCATTTGTGGGTTCACTGTCAACCTTAGTTGTGCTAGAGGTGAATATCTTTCCAGTAGGAACCCATCTAAGACCAACTGTCTTGAAAATTTTACCCGTCGGTTTCCACCTAAGACAAGATCTAGGAGTCATTGTTTTCTCATGCACAACGGAAGTCTTTTTGATTGAAAACCTATGTCCTTTTGGGATCTGTCTTTCTGGTTTCTTTGCAAAACTTGTTTGCTCTACGGGTATGTATCTTTTTGTTGTCTTATTGGATGGTAACCTTAAAGCATGTGAGTTGACTTCATTTCCAAATATTGTTACATAGATATCATGATTGGCATCTAAGACACAAATCTGACATGTTGAGCAACAAAATGTTTGGAGTCCAGAAAAACTATCTAGAATTCCTAGAGTGTTCTGCTATGGGCACAGTCTTTGTCATGACGCAACTACTCTTAGATGCAGGCCAATTCTTAGACTTTTGGTTATTGATCCTAGGTTTTGGTTTGCTACCATTAGTTATGCTTTGTGGTCTAGCAGAAGGCATCACACTAGGTTCTGAATTCCTACTACTTTCTTGTGTCTTTTTCTTAGCTTTCCTCTAGGTAGTGTTTATGAACCATGTCCATTTGAGTTATCACCTATATACGCCAAGTGCAATCATTGTATGAGTTTTGCAACAGCAGATTCTCCTTTCCGCATAGGCAACTAATGTGTAAGTGACTGTTTTGGAACAAAATCGTTATTCACATCAATTTGGGAGGCAAACCGTGGTTTTAAAATTCTAGGTCGTTCAGACTTAAACCCAGTCGGTTGTCTAGCAACTGATTGGTTTCTACTGGTTGTAAAGCCGTTTCCCTAAGATATGAAGAATTTGCAAACTTATTAATTCACACTATTTCCTGTTAACTTCTTAACTCATTTTTTAATGCTTCAATTGCAATCCTCTTTCCAAAAGTTGAGCTTTAAAGTCATCATTTTTTCAATCAAAGAAGTTGTTGTTCTATTTTCTTAGCTCCGTTGTCTCGATAAATCATACAGTTACTTAGTAATGCATTTAAAGTCTCATTTATCCTTAAGTGAACTTAGGCCACTTTTATGTTCCCATTTTGAGTTTCTTGTTTTCAATTACAACTATGTCATGTTAACCTTGGCTTCATTTACTTTTTTACTTTCAAACTTGACCATGTTTGCCTTTTCTTTTAAAGCCTTGATTTTGAATTTAAGTTCAAAGATTAACACAATGTGCTTCCATTTCTTAAAAAATCTTTTTGAAATTGGAGCAACGGTCTTTTGTAGAGACAATATTTTTAAATTCGAGGATTTGTTTGTGAGTTCATTGTCCTGGTTATCCATTTACATTAGCAGCCAAGGACATGTGTCATGACAATTGTTTAGCACTTCTGGTCAAACACCTCTCCTTCATTATTGAATTCAGGTTGCTCAGTATGCTGTTGTCCAATAGCAAAGATATTGATTTCAGCAGTTGTTTGTACCTCAGCCATTCGCACTTCATCATATATGGGTCTGATATCTACATCATCAGCATGTGCATCATTCCCTAATCTGCTGCTTTGTACTTGCTCTTTAATGGTTTCCACTCTTTCGTATCAACTAAGGCCTAGCATCTAATGCTTTACTCGAATCAACCTTATCCTCTGTTGTCTGCATTTGTCTTTCATTCACCCAGATGTCATACTCTCTTTTATGCAGTGCTCTTTCATCAATCGACTTCTCACAATATCCATGTGTTGGATCAGTGTTTCACGAAATTCTGGAATCTCGAGTTGAGTGTATTATATAAAGTAGTTGCGTGTCATTACAACATATTCATCATCCATATACATCTGTGACTTGATGAACATCTGAAACTTTGTTGTAGCTATGAACAATCTTCTACTTTGCATTGACAGTGCATAACGGAAATATGTAGAAGTCAAACCACACCACGACCCACTACTTCTTGTCATTAGGCTTGGTGAATATTTGTTCGGGGGTACATGCAAGAAATCATCAACAATTATTCTCATGTATGGAAAATACTTCATAAACCATACTAAGTAAAGTAGTCTTATATCACTACTTCCCCCTTGAAAGTGCAAGGCAACTCAAAGTTAAAAAGTCTCGGATGTACACATTTTCCCCATGATGGTTGCGAACTCTCGGAAGAATCATTGTCTGTACGCCCATATACACCAGAAGTTTTTGTCTTAAGCACAAATCTTGAAATCCAAACAAAGGATTTCCCTCTTGTCTTCAGAAATCATAGAGGAGATGAAGCAAGAATCAAGAAAACTTTGTATAATCAAGGTCTTGTATATGAATGTTGTTGAAGAACTTTGAAAATTGTACTTAGACTGTGAAGTACCATTGTCTTGGAATCCCGTGAAGAAATCTGATTACAGTCTACAACCTTTATACTCACTGGCCTAACTTACCAACCTCGTAATCTGTACGGCTATTGTTGTATTACTTGGTGAAGTAAACCCGATATACCAAACTTGAAAATGAAGTAGAATCCCCCAAATTTGTTACTTAAGCTTGCACTGTTGTTTTATTGAAGAACGATGCAAGATTAAATCTTTAAGTACTCTATACCCAGAAAAGTATAAGAAGTACAACACCTCTTAAAATTATCCACATCGTCTTCTGCGTGTGACACTGAGTACTACAATGTAACTCCTTTAAGTGATAGTTAACCAGGTCTGCAACCAACCACCCCTGACTTCTGGTAACTAGATAATTCAAGTCTTAATCATAAGTTGTATACGTTCAAGCAAGTCATCAATCCGATAGATGGGTTTAAAAGAGAAGGGGTACAAATAAAAGGAAGTTCTCGATGAGAAATAAGTAGAACCTTCGTTAAACTCAACGTACAATCTACAAATAAGGGATTACCAAATCAACTCGTAATCCACTTGACATCGTAGTGAATCTTTAGCCGTTTGTCGTTTTAGTGAATCTTTTCAGGATTGTTTTTGGCTGAAGTGTTTGTGTTTGCTTTGGTGTTTATGTTTTGATTTGACTTGATGATCATATTCCCAAATTCAGTCACATGCCCAAAGTCGGTCACATGCCCACCTGATGCGCGGATCGACCTATTTCATAGTCCAAAGTCAGTTAAAACATAAAATTTCCTTAAACAGTGTCATGTTTCGCTTGGCACATTTCAACATATTCGCTTGAGAAACAGACCTGCATATTTCGCTTGAAATCTACTCCATTTTATCGCATGGTTGTGAGAAATTAACACATTTTGCTTGGTTTAAGAAACATGTTTCGCTTGAGAAAAAATTGCACATTTCGCTTGACAGGAAATTGCACATTTCGCTTGAACTCTTCCAACATGTTTCGCTTGAAGAAATTTTGCATATTTCGCTCGGAATGTGACTTGACCTGCATATTTCGCTTAATAATACATATTTCGCTCCAAAATACATATTTCGCTCCAAAATACATATTTCGCTCCATTCAAGAACACATTTCGCTCTCTTCAAAAATGTTTCGCTGTCTTCAAAACACATTTCGCTTCCTTCAAACATGTTTCGCTGTCTTCAAAAATTCTTCAAAAACCTAGATTTATTTTATCCAAAACTGTTTTTGATACCCAAATAAGTGCAATTACCTAAAGACAAACAAAAAGTACAAGTTGATCGTCGTAAAACACACGTTTTAGATCAAAAAGTAAGCGAAAAAGGGTGCGTTCGGTTTGAGTTTCTTACCAAAAAAACCACGAACACCTCTGATTCAGTAAACAACGATCACGATATGCTCCTAGGCTCTTACGCCAATTGTTAACAATAAGATTTCACTAACAAAAGACGATCCGGAGGTCGAGGAGGATAGAAATGAAAGTAAGCCATTTTATTAGAGAGAGAAAGGAAAGAGTGTGTGTGTTTTCTAGAGAGAGAAACAACACACACTTATGAGACAAATGTTTATCCTTACCCTCCATGAGTATGGACAGGTATTTTATAGTCTTAGTGACACCTAACTATTATAACTTGTCATTATTAGTCCCTATGTGTCACACTATAACTAAACTATTGTAATTCCAGATATGTCACCATATTTTAAGGCTAACATAAGGATATAAGGATAGGTCAATAATAGTATAGTAAGTATCTTCCGTCGGGTTCGAGAAACAAACTTTAAACCAAAGTTGTCTCAAAAACCTCCCGGGTCGTTTTTCCTCAGAGAAAGCCGAAATTGAATAATTGTTAAGTCCGTAATCGCGCGTTTTGAATGGTTTCAAAGATTTTTGAATTGGTTTCTATAACTACTAATAAAAACGAATAAAACATGTAAAGGAAATTTAACGACTAAGCAATTAAACACGAAAACGTAAACGGGAATTAAAAACGCGACAATTAAAACCTAAATTAAACCTAAAATTATTTTTTAAAAACTTTTTCTAATCCTAGTTTACTAACAACTAAGTAAAAGCTAAGGAAATCCTAAAACGAGAACACTTAAAGTTGAAAAATGAAGAAAACGAGAGCGGGAATCAAATCCCGTTCTTTAAAAAGTGAAATTCCAAACTATTGACCCTTCGAATGAAAATTTAAATCCTAAGCCTAAAATATAATAAAAGACAAAATTTTTATAAAAAAAAAATTTATTTTTTGATTATTTTTCTATTTTTTATGAATTTTTAAAGTTTTTAATAAAAATAAATGATTAAAAATACTAAACGTTGAATTAAAAATCTAAGAAAATTTCTAAAAGTAGATTAAGCTACAAGGAATGCAGGAAAAATACTAACTACGAGAATGCTTAAATGAATAAGCTCAGAAAAAGCTATTAAGCACTCGAAGTGCTTATTTATAAATGAGCTTAAAAAGGTGTTAAAAGTAAAAAGAGTGCACCTTAGGACGTAAAAGTCTCAAGGGCGCAGTGGAGAGTGTGTGTGGTGTTGTGAGTGTTTAAAAGGTTGAGGAGGGTAGAGGTCAGATGTTCGAGCCTTGCTCACCTCTGACTTCCTCTCTTCCCTTTTTTTAAAAAACTTTAAAAAACAAAGTTGTAAAACAGCTTATAATAAGTTACTTTTGTGAAAACAACTTTTTTGAAAGTCAAAAATAAGCTGGAAAACATCTTGTAAAATAAGCAGATATGACTTATACTATTTTTAGCATTTAGCTTGAACTAATGAAACTAGACAACTATAATAAGCTCTAATTTAACAAAATAAGCTATATTTTCCTACAACTAACCAAACTAAAATTAAGCAAGAACTGATAAGCCATAAGTTGAAAAACAGATTAAGCACTTTTTTGAAAACTAGTTACCAAAAAGACAAACAACTAACTTTAGGCTTAATTTTAAGCCCTCAAATGGAACCTTAAGAATTTGAGACTTATATTTCTAGAAAGCTTATCCAAGAGACTACTTAAATCAGCTTTTGAAACATAGTTTGAAAATCAAGGGAACAAGGAAAAAGCTTATTGAAAACTGCTTAAAGACTCAGTGTGTTCTGAGTATATTTTTACAAAAGACAAATAGCTAATTTTAAGCTTAAAAACAAATGACAAGATGAACTTTTTAAAGCAAAATAAGCTGAAACAAAATGAGAATGACCTAAAATCTCCTAGAAAACTAAATATCAAAACCTAATAACTACTCTAACCATCTGATAATTGAACTAGAAAATGGTTGTTTGTCTATTTATGACTGCTGATGCAGTTTGCACTTAAGTTGACCAAAACATAAAACTAACAAATGCAGGCTCAAGGACTAGGCTTCTACCACTTTAATCAAGCAAAACAAGAACAATAACAATCACTAGAACAGATTTGTGCTAAAAATGCATAATAGACAGAATTTAGGCTAACAGATTCTAAAAGCTACTAACTAACTTTGATTAAAACTGATTATAATTAACACAGACCTTAAAACTTGGATTCATAAACTCAATAATGAAGTTTAAAGTTGATTTAAAAGACCAAAAGGCTATGGACAGTACTAACTTAAGTTAGTACTGCCATAAGCCAAACACCCCTTTAAATACTTTATTCCCATTTTTAGCTTATGAAATTGAAAGTTAAGGTACAAAATGTAATTACCAGATATTAATAAGCTTTTATTAGACCTAAAGAACAGATTTAAGCAGCTAAATAAGCAGAACTAATAAGCTAACTATCTATGCTAATATTTTGAAATTTTTTAACTGATTTGTAACAAAAATATGAAAACTAAGCTTTTAACTAACAAGTGAACAAAATAAGCAATAAATGACAATAATAGGCAGTAATAAGCTAATCTAAGCAATATTAATCAGACAATAAGCAATAATAAGCTGAAATGCAAAGTAAGGCTTAAAAAGTAAAATAGAGAACTCACAAATGCCTTTGCGCAAACAAGGCTTTAGAATGCTCTTATGAGCTAATCAACAAGCTCCAGCTTATCCTAGGATAAGCTGGTGTAGTCTTGGAAGCCCATCCAGATCTGGCTTCCCTTCCTTATTTATGCTGAGGTAAATTTAGGGAGTGGAATTTGTTGATTAATCAAACTCAGTTAAGCTTTTGTTAGCTTAACTGAGTGTAAACGAACTAGAGTAGCTTAAGAGAGCTTATGAGCTTATATCTAACATATTAAGAACATGATTGCTTGATAATGAAACAGAATTTAAAGAACAATTTAATATGAAAACAGAATTTTATTAACTTCAAAAGATATGTACGCAACTTTTAAAGGAAATTACATTGAGAAAACAATAATAAGCTAAAAATAAGCTACTAGACTAAATTAAGCTACTCCTACCCTAAATCTAATCCTACTCCTAGATGCTCTCTGTGAGTGAGTGAAGCTTCTTATTTATAGCCATGGAGAGAAGGATCTAGACTCATACACGCTCCCTTTGATCTTGACCTTTGAATATCTTCTAATCATTGCTTGCTGATTTTGGCCGTTAGATGAGAATGTGAGCACACGGATTGCCACGCTGGCAATCCCATTTGTTTGGAGGCCTGTGCTTCTTTTACATTGTTTTAGTGCAAAATTCCCCTTTTGTAATGTTAGTTTGAATCCGCGTGTCATTCCCTTGAGTAAAATTGACCAATCATAGCATAGAAGTGACATTTTTGGTGCTGATTTGGAGCTTAGTACTTGGAATCATTGTTGCCACGCTGGATTGCATCTAGAAGGGATTAAATCTTTCCAATTTTTGACGTGGGTAAATTTAGGGACGAAGGATGAATAGTAAATCCTTCGCGCCCTTTTTCTTTTCTATCTTTGATTTGACTATTTTGACCAGGATAAAGGGAAGTTGACTTGGGCTTATAAGGGTTTTGGGCTGGTGTTTATCTTGGGCTCGGTTAAATGGTTTAAACGAAAAAGGGTTTATATAGTTAACACTTAACGACCGTTAGTCTTTTAAATAAAAAGACTAACGGTGTTATTGTTTTTTAAGGGCTTTTGTGAAATAGATTTAACATTAAGGGTTATTTGGGTATTTTGAAAGTTTTGTCTTTTTGTGGTTGACCAAGGTTTGACTATTGTTGACTTTTTGTTGACCTTTTGCTAGAAAACTTCTGGCTCTTGTGCACTCTATCCCTTCTCGTGTTCGTTTTTGCCCGGTTTTGGCTCTTTTCTTGTGATATTTGCAATATTCGTCCCTTCACATCAAAAATGACAAAACAAGCAATACACAAGCATAATTTGCACAATTTGATCATTTTAAGGTCATTTTTAGTATAAAATGGTGTTAGCCTCAAAAAATTGAGCCGAACTGGAAGTTCGTTAATTACGTGTACGAGTCTCGGTCATTTAATTAGTTAACGTTGTAATAGGAAAGTATCGAGAATCGGGCTCGATAGTTAATCTAATATTGTATATGTTTTGGGTTTAATCCCAAGCAAAACCCGAGCCCGAGTCCTAGTTAAATATCCCGCGCGTCACTTAAGGTGTCGGGGTATATATATAACTTTTCCTCCTAGGGAAAGTGAGTAGTTAATCATTCTAATATTATTTCATTTTTCCATTTTCTCTCATTCTCTCTAAATTCTCTCTCCTCTTTCTCTCTCTAAAAGATCAACTCTCTCTCTAATTTCTAGTTTGATTCGTGTATGATATATGTTATGAAGTGATTACGGGATCCAACAATTGGCACCAGAGCATAGGGGGAATCCGTGTTGTTTACCAACTGATTTCGTGGTTAAATAAGCTCAAAATTCATGGCTAATTTTAAACCAAAAAGGCCACGGCTCGAATTTTTATGGGCTTATTGGATTGTTAACCTTGTTCTCTCCTTGATCTACATGTTAAATAGGTTAGGTTGTAACAATTTCAAGTGTTGCATAAGCATCAAGTTCAAATTATAAGCTTATAAAGTTTGGTGTTCTACGTGGAGGGTTTCTTCGTTTTTTATGATCCACGAAGAAATACATGTAATTGGATGGTTAATCTTCATATACCATCATAGTATTACATGTTATAGCCTATTTTAGTGGATAAAAAGCTTATTTGGAGTGATTATGCAAAATTCGAACTTGGTGTTCTTCATGGCGGTTTGACAAGAATAGGGGACAAGATCCACCTTTTAAGGAAAAGTCAGGCGGCGGTTTGACTAGTCAAAGGCGGGTTGATTACAATAATCAAAATATAGCTGGCGGTTTGCCATTTGGTGGCGGTTTGCGATTTGGTGGCGGTTTGAATAGGTACCATGGTGGTTTGGTTTTTTATATTGAGCAAAAAGAAATGTTACTCTGCCCAAAATTTAAAAAATCCACAGCGGTTTGACAAATGTTCTAGGCGGCGGTTTGCCCTAGGCGGCGGTTTGCCCATGGCGGTGGTTTGCCTTGTGGTGGCGGTTTGGTGTAATAATGGTGGCGGTTTGCCATAGGTGGCAGGTTGCCAAAGGAGGCAGTTTGCCAAAGGAGGTCGATCCGCGCATCAGGTGGGCATGTGACCGACTTTAGGCATGTGACCGAATTTGGGAATATTATAATCAAAACAAGGACAACAAACAAACACCACAATCAACCATAACAACATACCAC
>BQNB010113904.1:0-21853 GCA_026074375.1 Tanacetum coccineum
TGACATGTTATGATGTTTTCTTGACATATATGAAGACAGGATTGCCCTAGATAGGTTGCGTGAGCTCGTCTACTTTAGTTATGCAAGTTACATGACATACTGAGATATTGACAATACAAGTAATGTAATAAAGCGGAAAATTTCCTCGTATAATTGTGATAATAGTAAAATAGGTTGATGAAAATTCTTGGGTTGTTATACTTTCCTTCTCCCCATTTTGTCAAATCAAAAAGGTGAGATCTTGGTCTTTTATTAGAAGGTTGATATCTTTATAGAAGTAGAGGATATATATCATTACACGTGCTCCCCCTAGATTGTTGCTCTCCCTTGTTCAAAGGCGAGGATCTATGGGTCAAGAGTATTACCTTCGAGGTGTTCTTGGCTACAACTAGCAACAAGCAAACACAATGCAACACAAGAAACAAACATATACACGTGTGCAAGTCCAACATGGGTTAGCTTACCATTTGGAGACTTAGAAACATAGATGAGTACAAATGTAGATTATTATGACTTGTACATTGTTGCATATATACATATACATATTTTGGCATTATATATGCATAGTTATTCGTGACTCCAATTACTTTTTATTGAGCATAATATAGGTAATAAGCACACAAGAAAATCACATATTATTGAGACACACATAAGTTTTACATAAGTTCAACATTTAAAGTTACAGCTATATCGAATACTTTCAAAGTATCCTACTCCTTAAGATTATCCTTTGATTCTTCCTTCCTAATGTTGTTCTTAACAACACAACTCATGTTGGTAGCAACGACTAGCATGAGTTTTGTTGCCTCATTAATAGAGGAGAGCATATCCCTATTTTCTTCTCTAAGGTCTTTGATTGAGTTGATCATATTTATTGTATTTTCACAACAAATAGAATAGCTACGCTTAATGTGATTTGGGCTTAGGGGATTCTCTATCTGATCCCAAATCTTATCTTCCCCAATCCCTCTTATTAGAGAAGGGGGAATCTTGATGTTATAAATCCTAGTTCTCATTTCCTCACTTGAAGTTTTAGAAATGACCACATTATCACCGTTAGCACTTCATCATTAAGGTACAAATCCACATCGAAGTCTGAGTCATTCCTTGAGTTTTCAAACATCTTATCGTCAAGCACACTATTTGGAGAGCTAACTTGGTTATCCGAAAGCACCATTCTTTTATAGTGGTGGTGATAGTGATGATGATAGTTATTACATTTGACATCCTTTTATAGTCGTTAGATTTGAGTTCGGTATAAGATTTAAGATTAACAAGTAGCTCTTGGGTGATTAGACTTAGTACTTTTGATTCTTTAAAGTTTAAGGTAGTTATGCCTTTTGTAAGGAAAGTACTTTATTGGAAAGATAAGTATTCCTTGGTGATTTGAGATTTTTTTTGAGATTTAATTAGGATTTGGTTAAAATTGGATGATCAAGTTACACAAACTAGATCCTTCAATTATGCATGCATGCATCATAACATGTTCATGCATGATACTTCTATTATAGTTTGTTGTGTAGAGATCCTTAATCATCATTTTGAATTTTTGAAATTGATAACTTTATTTTCATTGCATTACAAGGAAAATACTTAGGATCTTAGATGAGTGGTCAAAGTTATCAAACATACTTTAATGTGTATTTTAATCCTTCTTTGACATTTTACACATATGGGACACATAATCCATTATACACTAAGTGTTGCTAAGTATAATATCTTGGACTTATGGTCGACGTGTGTGTCAACAATGATAATATTAACTACCATAGTGTATGGTGAGTTAATTTCATAGTTTCTCAGATGAGATAACTATATTATCATGTTTATTCTTTGTGTATTTTAGTATGTTATGCAATACCATACCGAGTTCTATTTCAAAATAATTCTCTTCAACTACGTGAGTATTTTGTATGCTTGCATAAAGTTCTTCTCTTTTCTTGTCTATCCTAATACACATAGCATGAAATCAATACATAAAATGAACAAGTTGACACAAATGCGAAATTTTCAACACAAGGGTGAGTTGCGATCCAAAGTGATTTTGTCAATGAATTTGTCTATTTAATCTTTTATGTCTATCATGGGGAATAGAGCATGCAATGTTGTAAATAACTTGATTTCACACAAATAAATATGTGAGGCGATAATTACCACAATATTGACAAGATGTAGATCAAATTTCTTGTTTATAGCACATAGGTTTGACATGTAGAATCCATGATATGTCAACCATAGTTTTAATAATGTATTGACATCTATCCTTCATCTCGTTAAAATAACAATGTTGCTTAACATCCATGCCTTTCACATAAGTCCTAGCACATAGCACATAAGCTCTAAGAGAACAAATTTCTCTAATACGATATGCAAACGACCTCTAGACATCCTATGTTTTTGACCCCTAGACGTCTATCCTTTTTTTTGACCCCTCACTTACTAAAATAAACATCCTATGGTGCATGTCAACCATGAACAACCTCAACTAGACTCGTGCAATTTGGAGTTTGAAAAATGTCATGCTAAAATCCTAAGCTTGTTTTGTCTTAGACCTAAGTGTCCTCTCATTTAACTCACCAATGACTTGTTCTATTGGGTGACCTCTAGCTTCTTTTAGACTCTTAGGATAACCCGGCTCTGAGGCATTAGCTTCTAATGACGAAGACCTAACTGGATTTTGAACTACGGGTTCAATGATCCTATCATCTTCTACCGAATGAGGTGACTTAGGTTCAGACAAACTCTCATCAAAGGTAACATTGAGAGATTCCTCAATTCTCATTGTTTCCTTTAAAACACTATGTATGCTTTACTAGTTTGAGAGTATTTTAAAAACACACCTTCGTACGACTTTGGGTCGAACTTGGTGAGATGTACTTTAGTGTTAAGTATAAATGCTTTACATCCAAAGACCCTAAAGTAATCTAATGACGAATTCCTATTTCTAAGAATTTCATAGAGTGTTTTATTAATGAATTTTCTAATACAAACCCTATTAAAGATGTATGTTGCCGTATCTATTGCATGACACCAAAACTTTTATGGAATGGATTGCTCGTCTAACATAGCACGACTCATATTTCTTAACTTGCGATGTGTTCTTTCAACAACCTCACTTGATTGAGAAGTGAACGAGCCCGGCTAGTTATTAGACATTCCATGTTGTTCACAAAAACTCCCAAATTGCAATTTATAAAATTCACTACTATGATTTGTTACAATTGAAACAACAGAACAATCATGTAGGTTTTCAAGTCTTTTACATTAAATTTTAAACTTTTCTAAGACATCATCCTTAGATTCTACGAAGACAACCCAAGTGTAGTTTGAGTGATCATCAATAATCATTAGAGTGTAGAAGTTGCCTCCGTAACTTTGAATTTGAGATGGACCAAGCAAATCTAAGTGTAACAACACTAAGACCCTAGTAGTTGACACTTCGTTCCTAGTCCTATTGTTTGCATTACCTTAACTCCCTAAACCACACATATCACAAAAGTGTCTTTTAAAACTCAACTTTGGCAGGTTCCTTACTAGCTTGTTGGAAGCTAAGTTTTAAACTAAACGCATATTGGCGTGACCTAACCTCCTATGCAAAAGCGTTGAGTTATCCACCACGGATGCAAGACAAATTTGTTGTTTGGAGTTATCTCTCAATTTGCAAGTATATAGACCATTTCTCCTATGTCCTTTAGCTAGCATTTTACCATTTTTACTAATAGTACAATCTACTTTAGTAAAACTAACTATGCAATCATTATCACATAATTGACCTACGATAATTAAGTTAAAAGCTAGACCACTAACATACTCAACATTGGTAATTGTAATGGAGTCATGAGTAATATTACCTCCACCGACGACCTTGCCCTTTAGGTTGCTCCCAAATACAACATGTCCACCATCATACGCCTTGTATGAAGTAAACAATCTTCTATTCCCGGTCATGTACTTAGTGCAACCACTATCAACAATCCAATCGTCTAGTAGTAGATCGTATTTAAGATACACCTACAAGCAAATATGAATTCAAGGTCTTAATACCCATTATTTCTTAGGTCCATTGTTGTTAGAAAATATGGTGCCTAAGTTAACCATTCGTGGGTCTTGAAGAAAGACACATAGTTTATGTAGGTTGTACCTCGAGAACGCTGACCAAGGATTGTTTTGAAAATCATAGAGGTTTTAAAAGTTTGGTCTAACGCTCCGAGGTGTTTTTAGCCTTTAATTTGGGTAGGAGTTTTCTCTCCTTTGGGATGTGCTATGTTGATGATACGAAGACATTTGGTTGTTGTAAAAATTGCTTCTTTCTGAAGAATAGTTATTTTGAAAAGAAGGTCTTCGGTTATATGAGTTTGAAGGTCTCATATTTGGTATGGGTAGAAGAGGTCTAAGGTCAACTCGAGGTTGTGTGTATCCAATTTCATTATGTGAGCCTAAGTGATATCCTTGATGTCTTGTTTCCACTCTTCTAATGGGTGCTTAGGAACCTTGAGTGTTTGCAAAATGAGTTTGAGGTACAACGGGTTTAACAAAGCTAGTTGAGAAATTTTCCTTTTGACTTTTTTTTACAAACACTATTGGTTTGTTTAGACTTACGGAAGTGATTTTATCATTCTTAGAAAATCCAAGACCTTCTTTATCTTGGGACAATTTTTGACTACTTAACATATCATCCAAAATAATGCTACTCTTTTTGAATTTTGAAAAATGCAATGCTTCATCTTGAAGTCTAGAAACATTGCACTTTCAAGAGTCAACCTCTTTGGTGAGTACATCACATTTTTTGCAAGGTTCAACCGCATCTTTATTATTTGCAAGTTTCTTTACTTCAAATTCAAGATCATTGATTTTGCTTAAAAGTTTTAAATTCTCACTTTCAAGAGAGCGTTTTTCATTTAAAAGTTTTTCAAATTTTTAGCAAAATCCTTGTTAAACCTTAGGAGTTCCTCATTTTTCTTTTGCAAATCAATAATATCTAAATCATTATTATAAATAGAAGGATTAGATTGTACCTCTTGAGAGTCGATTGCCATGAGATATGTTGCATCGTTTTAAGGTTCATCACCGTCTTCACTATCACTGAATGCTCCTCCGACAAAAGCCTTGTTCTCCTCGGGCTTTCTACATTCACTAGCAAAGCGACCTTCTATTCCCTAATTGTAGCAAGCTCCTTTTTGTCTCGAGCTTTTGCCACCTTTGTTTCTAAAGCTATTTTTGCGGCCTCTTCCAAACTTATTGGTACCATTACCAAATCGATTGACACGCCTGAATCGATTACCTTTGCGAAAGAACTTACAAAAGTTCCTAGCCATCAAATTGAATGCTTCGGATTCTTATTCTTCATCTATGTTGTCACACCCCGTCTAAGGTGAAACACGAGGTGTAACGGACAGGATCATCATAACATATTGATATACGACAATAGCGAATTCACTAAATGAAAGATAAGCATAAAACGTGTCATGACGACTCCCAACACAAGTGGAGACTTGTATCGTGGATAGTCAATACCACGACAGCATAGTCACAGTCTTAAAATTCCCACAACCCGGGACAAGTACAAATAAAGTCAACTAGACAAAATAAACATAAAGATAGAAATGCAATAACACAAGGGATACGTAACATATGGGGGTTACGTCCTAGGTCTCTCTAAGCAAAGTGAGGAAAGTCCTATTCCTCCTTAGGCACAGTGAGCTGATTACCTGAAAATGAATACTTGAAAAGGTCAACATAATGTTGGTAAGCTCGTAGGTTTAAGTAAAAGACCCACTTGTTGTGCATATAGTTTAAGTAGGACAATAGCGAGAAGATATGCATATAAGACATTTAGTATCATCACACAATAACAATTCACATAATAACAAATCACACCATAATAAATCACATAATAAAACTCAATAACGTGGTGCATCCTCCCAAAGGTATACTGGCGCCCTACCTCGATGAAATGGGTGTCTCTTCCCGAGATAATTTACTTCAACAACTTAGGCACAAAATCACACATATAGCAATATAAACTCACGTAATGTCCAAAATAATAGTTTAACACAACACAAAATATTTTAAAATATCATTTGAGTATCATTTCCCCCCTAAGAAAACATAAGTAAAAAGAGGGGCTACGAAGACTCACCTTAAGTGAAGCGGTGAATCAAAATAAATCTACAAGTGAAAGATGAGCTTGAATGTCCTAACGCGACCTAGTTGGAATACAATGCGCTTGAAGTGCAAGCCTATGATAGTGAAAAGATGCATATGAAATTTTTATAAGGTCCTCATCACCCGAACATTTTTGTGTTTATTATATAAGTAAAAATGTGATCTCGTAAAAGTTACATAGTTTTATTAAGTTTCGACGCTAAAGCAAAAGTTACAATTTTATCAATATCTTGGAAAATCCCGCATGTTATCCGTTTTCTAAGTATTTTCGGTCGATTTATATTTTGTCTAAAACACACTAAATATCCTACCGAAGTCTAGTCACCAATTTTTATTAAACATTGTATTTATTACTGTTATTTTTAAGTTACCGACTTAATAAATCCTATCTCGCTTACTTAATAATATTTTGGAAAATTTCTGACGCACATAAAAAATATATAAGTGATACTATAATATTTGTTAAGGATTTATAGCTCATATAGACTCAAATACGCCCAAAAATCTCTTTTTAAGTTACAACCAGCTCACATTTTCCAAGCAAAAAGTTTATAAAATTTCCAGATTTTAGTCAGTTTTTAAAGGCGTAACTCCTTCGTTATAATAATTCATGGAATGTTAGAAAGCTACATTTCAAGGAAAAATAACGTTTTACAAGTTTTCTTTATAAGTTTTACCCGAATCGGACCCTAAATGGGTCAAAAAAACGAAAATGTAAACTGGATAGATTGTGTCGAAAACAGTTTTGAGCTGAAAAAATTACTAGTTCATTCATAACTCACTCGTTTTAAGTCTGTTTTTAGCGATCTTTATATCCACGCGTTCGTATTTAAGTATATTATTATATTTTTAACCTCTCGATTTTTTAAAGTGTGTTTAACAACTCGTTTTACTTAACTAAAAATTTGGACATCAAGTATTTTCTATCAAAACTATCCTATTTTTTTAGCCGCAAACAACACAACTTCAAAACTATCCTAAATCCCTTCCACCGATTGTTACCAGCACTCAACAACTTCAAGACTACCTAATCCCTTCCACCGATTGTTACAAGATCATTAAGAACCACTTTTAACACTTATAATCACATTATTAACCCAAAAGTACAACAATATTAAGAAAAGCTCAAAAACATAAATAAGTTGTACAACCTTTTTTATTTTTGTTAGTTTATTTGTAAAAATGTTTTACACAAACAAGGTGATGAGATGTGTGTTTAGATGAGAATATGTGAAAGATGTATGGAAAAGAGATGATAATATGCTTATAAGAAAGTAGAGAAAATATGTTTAATGATCCGAAAACAAACTTGTATCAACCCGAATACGACCATAAAAGAATCACTAGCATGAATGAGATGAATACTTGAGATCAAGAAAAACATACACCAAGAGTGTGTTGTATGTGTGTTTTCACCGCCCTAAAGAGAAAAGAAAAAGAGAGAATTTTTCTTGTTGTGTGTATTTTAGTGTGTGTAGGAAATGGTTAAATGCATGTGTGAAATATTTACTTACCTTTAAGCAAAAATGGGATCCTATGGTATTTGGGACTATAAGGAGACAAATGTGAGAAATAAGGGAAATAAGTCTTGTACGATGGGGGACATAACACACACATAAAATATGGTGAATGTGTGTGTTGATTGGTTTGGAAGAAAAAAGGAGAGGGGACCAAAAACATTTTCAAATTTTGAATCCTATGTTAAAAATAATATCTAGATATTTTTGTGTTTATGGGTAAACACATGCATGCAAGTAAATAAACTAGTAGGAAATTTTACGTAGCACATAAAAATTAAAACACGCGACACACTTAAAAATATATCCGTAAGACGTAACACGTTATTCATAAGGAGACTGCATTCGCTTAAACGTCGGAACATATCCGAATGAGTTTTGACCAAACACGGTAAATTAATGGTTTCACGTAAAAATCAAATATTCGCTAAACAATAAAATACTCAAGTAAATAAATAAATTAAATTCTAAGCACAACAGTTGCTACATACGTCTTCATAACTTACTCCTTGACTATCACTACTGTCACTAGTTTGTTATCTAGTAACTTTAGCTTTAAGAGTTAAAGACTTGACCTTTTTTTTAGTGGTCTTTGAAGCTACCCCATCATTATTCAAGACAATTTCATAAACTTTAAGGTTGCCAATTAGCTCGTTAAGAGGAAGTGTAGCCAAATCTTTGGCTTCTTTAATGGTCGTCACCTTGGCTCTCCATTTCAATGGTAGAGTATAAAGAAACTTTCTTACGTGATTCTTGCTAGAGTAGTCTGAATCTAAATATTTGACATTAGTCACAATAGCATTGAATCATGTGAAGCCGCTATTAATAGTTTCTTTATTAGAGATTGAGAACTTCTCGTATTCTTGAGTAAGAAGATCAATCTTGCAATTCTTGACTTGTAAATTGCCTTAGTGAGTGATGATGGGTGTATGCCAAACCTCCTTAGCGATTTTTCACATGAATACTCGCTCGTACTCTTTATGCAGTAAGCCGTTTTAAAGAGTCATCTTGGCTTTGTTATTCTTGCCAAATTGCTTCTTTTGTTCATCCTTAATAAGATCGTACGACGTCTCCTTCATTATCTTTGTTTCTGAGTCTTCAACTTTGAAATAGAAATCGTTGTTTTGTATGACTTGCCATAAGTCAATATCTTTGGACATAACGTAAGTCTCAAAGCAGGCTTTCCAAAATCAAAACTCGTTAGGTTCTAGCAAAGGTGGTCTTTGCATAGAACACCCCTCGACATAGTTCTCTTAAGTTATGGATGTTTACTCTACTTTTTCAAAAATCAGAATTCTCGGAAGGCTTTAACGCTTGAAAAATTTAGTAAACTGCTCTGATACCAATTGTAGAACCATAGAGAGGGGTGAATACCGTTTTCTTGACTTCTTTGAAGTTTATAATCCTTCAAGTCTCGAAAGAGCCAAGTGGTGTGATGATCTACTTAGCAAAGAAACAATAAGTAGAAGGAGATATAGAGAGACACACCACGATATATACTGGTTCGGGAAGGGGTGTTTAGACCTTTTGTTGTCCAGTTGTGAATCTACGATACCTATACTATTATAGTATAATCCTTATGGTGGACTACAAACCGTATCATAATTTATCTCCACCGATATGCACAAAGATCAGTGCTCACAAAGAAGAGTTACTACCTATGATATTCCGCCCTTGGAATCCACCCCTAAGAACCTATGATTCGACTTAACCTATAACCAATTAAGACTTCCTTTTGGAAGCTTACTAAACCCCAACTAGATCCCCAATGATCTAGGCTAGATCCCATGGATACAAGACTTCCCATACAACTTGACTGAATGAAAGATAAATAATTGAATCAAGTCTTAACCTAACCTAGAGACTTAGTTCTAAAGAAAAGGGTATGAGAAAGAAGACCCTCGATAAAACACATAAGTATGGATTAGGTACTTGTGTGGCTCTCTTGCGGAGATGTGTTCATTTCAATAAAATGATGAGATGAGAAGTTTAGAACACTTAGATATTAGACTTGGAGGATAGGAGAAGAGAAAAGAAAGGAAAGAATGTTTTTAAGAGGTGAGGAATACAAAGGCAAAGAGGGGGTATTTATAGGCCAAGAGTCCCAAAGTTGGGAAAATAATTCGCGTCTGGCGCGCTGCCCACTCGTCAGCACACAAAATTCCCTAGATTATTTTCTTTGGGACTTTGCCGTTTTAAATACCCGCACAGGTTAAACCCCTAATTGTACTTTACTCTATGACCTTTCATTCATTCTTATACTCAAGGTCAATAAACTCAAACAGCCATTTGATAAAAGCGTTTGTGAAGTATTTAAAAGACTTTTGTTTGTCCAATATCGAAAAGAAAGAAAGGAACAATCGGACAAGGGTATTTTGGGTATTCCTTAAATGTAACTAGCTTAGTTGGGATCTAACCAAGGTTTAAGAAGCTAGTTAGAGTATAAGAGAATATTCTTAACTTAGAGAGAAAGGATGGATTTTATTAGGGGAAGATTTGAAATTTGAATTTCAAATGTATTAGGCACATGTTGGATAAGAGGAAGAGATAAGGATGGGTTATATATGAGTTAGCATGATGTGATGGTAATGGGATGGAAAGGAGCCTCTTGATCTTGTTTGAAATATAAGGTTGATATGAAATGGTGAAGAGGTATAGGTGAAGTGGCAAGATAAAGGGTGGATAGAGAAGTGTGTTTGTTTGTAGAGGAAAGTGTGTTTGTTTGCCATTTGAATTTCAATCTAAGAAAGGAGAACAAAGTAGGGTATGTTGGATTGATGAAGTGGTGTAATCAATGGCTAAGATGATAGATTATGTGTGTGTGTGAAATTCGAATGTCTTTGTGAGGAAGAAGATGAATAGTAGATATGTGGTAGTGAATGTTTTGATGTAATATGGAAGAGCCTATGTTGGGAATGAAAGGAACAAGAAGTACAAGTACAAGGAAGGTACATTATGTAAGGGAATGTGAGTTGTTATGTGTGGGTATTATTTGCGGAAGGTTTTTGTGAAGAAGAGTTTAGGCTTGGAGAAGGTTTGAATATGATAAGTATGAAGGTGATGATGTTTAGGGTAAAATTAAAGGATTTATTTGGGTTTATAAATATATTGCCAATAAGAAAGAAAAGAATAGGCATATTTGATTATGGGATGGTTTAAGAAAGGAGTGTTTAGAGTGTGTGGAAGATATAATCATTTGTTGGGTAAGAAGGGTAAACAAATGATTAGGAAGGATGTGTTGTAGGATTGTGTAGAAGGAGTGTTTATTCATTTATTGGGAAAGAGATTAACAAATGATTAGAAAGAATGTGTTGTAGGAAGTATGGTATAGAAGTGTTGTAGGGAGAGGTATGAGAGTTTGTAAGACATCTTTTACATGCGAGGAATACATGTGTGAGTTGGTAAAACATTTATAAGTAAGGAGGTGAGAAAACTCAAATCATGATTAACCTCAAAATACCACAAACTCAATTAATCACTTTGACTTAATCCATGATAATCAATAATGGATGTGAATACTAATCATCTTAATGCAAACAAGCTAAGTTATTTGCATCTAAAGTAAAGCATATCCCATAACGGGAAAGGATACATTTTCGCAAAGTGACCTTTGACTTCGTTTGACCAATAAGGGAGTAATACCCGATACGTGATTAAGATCATCGTAAATCCGGATTAAGGTCAAGTGAATATTTTATTTTGATGGTATGTTGAAAATATGATCATACTAGGTTTAGAAAGAAGTTTCGGCCTTGCCTATAGACGTTTGATAAAAGATTTTAGTTGGCATTTTGTTGAAAAATGGGAGGATTCGTTGATCCTCTCTAAGTCTAAACCTCATTTGAGGTGTTTCTAAATGCTCAAATATCATGTACATACCTTTATTGAAGTTTCCAAATGTGTCGGGTAAGAGAAAAGCAGATAAAGCAAAATCCTTAAAATGGATTTCGCATGTGGCGCGCTGGCCACGCGTTGACACGTGTCCAGCGTGCCAGACTTGCAAATCCAATTTTACGGATTTTGGCTATCGTTTGTTTTTTTACGTTTTGCGAGAGTTTATTTGTCATCGTTAAAACATAAAGGATATCCTAGTTAATGTTGCACCAACAAACATAATAAACCATACTACGACCTAATAACATAAAGAATCGAGAGTGATCGACACTTCATGACTCTTAACAATCTCCCCCTAATGGGTGGTCACTCTGGTCTTATAAATAATCCGAGGTCACACTCTTTAGTTCTTTCACCAACATAGCTCTCAAGTCTTCTTAACTGTCTTCGTGTCCTGATCATCCTCTCAATCTGATCCATCATATTTATTGATCTTCACACATCTTTGACATTCCAGTTTCTTCCTTCCAGATGCCCACGACGTTCTCTAATCCTATTTCTCCTAAGTATGTAGTTCAACTGCGCACATACCTTCATGATCATACCATCACTAAACTTGTGCACTTCACTGATACTCGTGAACCTTTTTGTCGCAGTAGTATCTTTATGTTACTTCATATGGTTTTCTTTCATTGTGTAAGAAGGAATGTTTAGAATTCCATCAAGGTGACAATCTGGCTTGGTAAGGTTCAATTTAACTTGGTAAATTTCGATTCCAATATCGACATCTTCTACTCTCTTCTTGACTACCCAACATCTAATGAACATCAGCAAAGAATTAGCCAAATCATATTAAGACTTACCCAAAAGATGATGAAGCTTTCTTTGAACCTTGAGTACATACATGTATTCAATTTCATTCAACAATCTTGGATAATCTACTTCACTAAAGATATTGTTGGGATTTACAGATTTGAAGATTACAAAACCTATTAGTCGAAATAAAGAAAGAAGAAACAATGAAGGACCAAATATGTAATTGTTTAGTTAACTTAGATAGTAAGCTAGGGTTTGGTTATAAACCCTAGCCACCTCTATTATATAAAGAGGGTTTTAGTTAGGTTAGCACTCACCAGTTCCAATAACAATGTAGATCAAAGATGTGTGTGTGTGTGTTAACTAGGCGTCAAGCCTTATAAGGCGCCTATGTTATTAGTTAATAGTTAGCTAGTTTCTTTGTTAATGATTAATGAAGAAAACCTTATTAGTAACTTTGATCTTGTTCTCAATTATTATTCTGCTGTGTGTTGATCATTGTTATTATACCCTAGTTGAGTCCAGATCTTGGATTCTACAGATATACTCTTCCCCATCACTTTTTAAGACTTTGATCTTTGTCAAGAACCCGTAGTCATATTGTCTTTCAACTTCAACATGCGTCACCGTTACTATCTTGTGATCTGAGTACACTTCCCCATTCGTTGGGAATCATATCTTAGCCTTGTAGAAATTCTCACGTATACCCATAAATGCATCTACCTCATACTTGGCAATTCTTGACCTGAAGAGTCTATCATTGTACTCTTCAATGTCGTCTATATCATATCTTGCAGCTGGATACTTGGTTTACGAGAGAGCATATTTTCTTTCCTTGGTTCCATGCATCAGATAATCCAAGTGCATATTGAAGAAATCTCTTATTGGTATTTTCTTATTGCCTTCTAGTCCTACCAACGGGAGAGGTTTAGAGAAGTCGGTGAATGATCATTTATCTAATTTGTGTATTTGGTATTTTTTTTATTGTCCATGTTGTTAGCAGTCCTAGATTACGCCTAGATAACCAAAATTTAGACTCTTTCGTTCGTGAATTACGGAAGTAAATAGTATCCCTAGTAAATGGTTGTTGAATGGGTGACTCTTACTATTAATGTATGCCTTATAAAGGAAATTCCTTACTTTGCCATAATCCCTTTTTGTTTGTATCCTAGGTGCAACACTAGAACTCATGTTGGTTTTGTTGGGTTTCCCTGAAGGCACTACTTTGGTAGAAGTGATTTTGGTAAGGGGACACTGATTTCCTACCATACTAAATGTTGTTCATGTGGGTAGCCATTTATGTCCAACAATGGTATAAATCTTACCAGTAGGTTGTTATTTAAATTTTTTCGTTTTCTTAGCAGATTTTCGCTTTGCATGCTCATTCACATAAGTCAAATATTTAATGTAACAATATGTATTTTCAGGTCATTTTACGACGTCATTTAATTCACTTTTTATTTTTAGTCTCGTACGCGTTTGCTTTTACTTTTAATCGTTAAGTTAAATCGCGTAAGCTAAAAATTTTCATTCAACGTAAACGGGCATCAAACAATTAAATGTTTACGTCAAGCAAGTGTTAGATAATTATTTAGAGGAGAATTATTAACTTTGCACATTTTATTTTTATTAGTTACGTAAAGTGTTTACGTTTCGCGATAAAATACATTTAGGTATACCCGGAACCATCAAAACTTATCTATGCTTCAGCAAATACCCATTATTATACCCAATACTCAAAGTTTTATAAGACTTCACTCATGTTAACATTGTTGGTAAAATTTTACATAAAATAAACCAACTAGAACATACACTTACAAGTATTACATCTACATTTAATCTATGCATCTCCTAAACTACAAGTATTGTAAAAATAACAACACAAGATATCAAAAATCATTTAGTACTCCCTCCCCTCTGTAATTTTTGGTGCAAGAGTGATCCAAAAGGGACCAAGAGCACACAAGTTACCAAATTGAACTTGTATAACATAAGACTCATTAAACCTAAGACCATGACTAGTAGAATTGACCAACACCTTCCTAAAAACCCTCATCTTGTATTAAGACTTCTAAAGGTGGTCTTTGACTAGTTCAAGTAATATATAAGGGTTCTAACTAGAAGAGAACACACATATACTTCATTTCTTTACGCAAAAACTCACAATCTCTATTGTTCTTTCTCTCCCTAGCCGCGGCTTGAACAAACACCCCTACCAAATCCATACAAAATTTATTTAGCAAGTATACAAGTGTTCTAACATCATATCTAAGGTATTACAAGAAGGTTTGAAGGCTTGATTTAGTGTTTACAAGAGTCAAACAAGAAAGGTTTAGGATTAGGGTTTTCTTTGGAATTAGGGTTTCTAAGTCTTGGAAGCTTGGGTTTAATATCTAAACTAGGGTTTAGATCTTGTTGTTCATCACCATACATCATCATAAGGTTATCTAAAAACCTCAAACTCTTTACATTTGTGATTTTATGTATATATAATGTTTATATAGTAAATCACCATCTAGGAAACTTATTAACATGTAAAATGGATTTTTACTTGTGATCATGGTATGATCTACTTTGTCATATGTTATATGGATGTTAAATACATGTTGGAATGAAAGTATAAACATTATACAAGTATGGTTACTTATTAAAAAGTATATATAAACTTTCATGCTTAAAAAGTTTACTTATTAGGTTATAAGTAAAAGTGATGTGAGATCTTGTTATCATGGACAATATTTGGACAAATGATGGACTAAAGGACCTAACATATATGAGACTTATGGAATAAGTTGTGGTAGAGGACTTGTAACAAACTTACTAAGCTAAAAACTTATAAAAACAAGTTTTATAAACATTTAAGCCAAATGAACAAAACCCACTGTTTTAAATTCGAAAATAAAGCATTCATTTTATATTTTTATAAAATACTACAAGTTACAAGGATCGTAGGCATATAGAGAACTCGAAAAACCAATTTATAACGAAGAAGATACGCCATTTGCAAGTTATACGATAATAAATGCTTTTATAAAAGAAATTTTATAAAAACTTATTACTATTCACATCTGATAGAAAGGATTGAGTATTTTTCATAAAAAGTACAAATTTTTAGGATTCCAAAACCTTAAGAATCATAATTTTTCGATCAATAACGAAGGAGTTATGGATTTTTCCTGTTTACAATAATTAAAGTTTATAAAAATAATTTTATAAACTATGAACAGTAAAAATCACTATTCATCTCAGAAACATTTTTGAAAATACATTTGTTAGATAAAACTTTTAATTACGAAAACGTGCTCGAAAGAATCACTAAAATCGGAGTTAAAACGAAGAAGATACAACATTTACGAGTTTACGATAACTAAATTTTATAAAAATAAATTTATAAAAGTGCATGAACAGTAAAAAGTACTGTTCACCAGAGGACTCAAAATATAAAAATGTAATATTTTGATACATCGTCTTAATACGAAAGCATAGACGTAAAGAACATAAGAAACGACTTAAAACGATAAAGTTACGGCATTTTTACTAATAATATTTATAAACATTTTAACTTTATAAATATGATTTCACAAATACGATTAGATGGTGATGTAGCTATATAGAATTATATATGATCTTAGTTATTCAAAGTACTTAATACTCATACGACCTATAATTAATTAGGTTGTATTTGGACATTATCGTGACGCATTTTCATTCTGTGATTTACTTTGTTGATTCATTCACTCAGGTGTTTATAGCCTCACTTTCACTTGTTTATATTACTTACAAATCTGTGGAGAATACATGCTCGTTACAACTTGTTTACACATACATTTACAATCTCTTTTATATACTTGATTTCATACTTGATTTCGTAACTCATCATGAACTCGTTACAACTTTATTATACACTCATGTTTATATCTCGTAATGGGATACAATACTTGTTATCACTTATGGACGCAACAATTTTACTTTTATGATTACGGATTAGCTTAGGTTGCATAATCTAAATTACTATGGAGGGTAAGCCGTATGTTATAAAATATATCATTCTGTTTGACAGCCCCGTTCGGGTGATTAGCTATCACTAGACAAACGAACATTATAGCATGTCGGAGCAAGAACGACATATACATGAACATGAACATTTACGGTGCCTTGAATAAAGTGGCATACATATAAGATCTAACGTACATCTTTCATGAACTAGAATTACTCGGTAGTCATTGTTTTATACACACATGAATATTTATGTTGCCTTGAATAAAGTGGCAATACATCTATAAACAAGTGGTGATCAAACTAACTTAACTTTTTTTGTGACGATTGTAAGGGGATAACAAAAATCATACACATCTATGATCCACCTCAACATTTAAGCACACAAATTTTGATAACTATTACACAAATTGAAATGGTCACATACTCTTTATAAATCATTGATCCGACTTTTGTACCTTACAAAAAATTCTATGAACTCACCAACATTATGTTGACACATTTAAGCATGTGTTTCCTTAGGTGAATTAGATGCTTGACAAACATGATGTTCATTGTGAGTCTAGACTATACAATCGACAACATTCATGGATTATCATAAACAACTCTCTTTGTATTATTTCAATTAACTTACATTATTGAAGTAAACTTTGGACAAACATTATAACAAATTTAGTTTTTTTGGTAAATCGAACGAGATCACTTTTCAAACGACTCATTTAGAGGTCATTTTCTCATATCTTGTGCAATGTACTTATAAAGTAATACTCCCGGACATACTTTTTGTTGCGACCCAATTTGGGGTGTTACAGATTGGTATCAGAGCCAAGGTTATAGAGAACTAAGTTGCATTTTACCTTGACTATAATCGTGTTACAAACATTGCAACAGACAAAAGTTTTTAACGGGACATACATACACTATTTTTTTGCATTAGTTGGTCATACTAGATGCTTACATGATTAATATACGTGTTTATATTATAGTATATATATTACTACTGGTCTTATATAAGTTTAATTTTGCTTGTTACAATAGTCATGTCGCGTTTATGATTTTATGAAATCTGACGTGTATTATATTTTCTTGTGATTTTGAAGAAAATGCCACCAAAGAAAAGAACCACGAGGGCATCACCAGCCACAACAACCACAACCATCACACCGGTCACCAATGCCTAGCTTAAGGCATTGATCGGCCAAGGCGTTGCCGATGGATTGGCAGCACGTGACGCTGATAGAAGCATGAATGGCGATGATAGCCATAATTCGGGAACGGGTGTAAGGAGACAAGTTCCTCTTGCTCATGAGTGGCACTACACCAGATCTCATGAAATGCAAACCCCTATATTTTAAGGGTACTGAAGGAGTTATCGAGTTGACTCAGTGGTTTGAAAGAATGGAAACTGTGTTCCGTATAAGCAACTGCACTGCAAAAAACCAAAAACAAGTATGCCACATGATACTACTTCTTGGAAGTGCTCAAACTAGAGGAACGCCACATAGGACTGTTGGTCATTGATATTGCATATGCAATGACCTGGACAAAACTGAAAAAGATGACGACCGACAAGTACTGCCCAAGGGGCGAGATTAAGAAGCTTGAGGTTAAGATGTGGAACCTAAAGTTTAAAGGTACCGATGTGATAGGATATAACTGTTAGGAATTACAGATTTGAAGATTACAAAACCTATTAGACGAAATGAAGAAAGAAGAAACAATGAAGGACCAAATATGTAATAGTTAGCTATATGTTTTATAATGCTAGGGTTTGTTAACCAACCTCTACTATATAAATGAGGATAGCGTCTAGGTTACAATCCAACCATTCATAGCAGACTTCTCCAATGAGAGTCTAAGAAACGCATAGAGCGTGTGTAGTGTAGTAGTAGTAGTTAGTTCTTTATTGTGTTTAATAAAGAAAACCTTATTAGTAACATGATTGTGTTCTTGTTCTTTATATTCTGATGTGCTTATCAATCATTGTTATATTACCCTAGTTGAGTCCAGATCTTGGATTCCACAATTGGTATCAGAGCCTCGTGGCTCTCGATCTAGGGTTGATAAGGTTTTTGTGTTTTTGTTTCGTGTTCATTCTTGGTTTTAAGCACATAAGCAGATTCGGAGTCATTAGGAAATTAGGGTTTTTATGCAAACCCTAATTTATATGCAGCATCAAGCACAACTGATGTTACAAAGTTTTTCTGGTCGGCTTTGTAATGATAGAATGGCGCGATGTTCTTGGTTACACGATGGTACATAGGTCTGTGGTTACTGGCAGGTCTGTGGTTCTTAGCAGTCTGTGCGCAAATGTATCAGAAGGAAGAACTGAAGAAGCAGCAGATATTCGCATGTTGATGTCAACTGCAAGAAGGATATTATACTGAATATGGAAGCTGCGATATATGTATAGGTGTATGTGACATTTATGGTAACCTGATTTGTTCATGATTCGTTCTTCAAGATGGGGATCAGTTATATTTTTATGTCCTGGTCTTTAGGAATAAAAAGTAACTTTCCATATGTTCTAGGAGTAATTTAGGGAGCAGTTAAAATCGTGATGAGTCAAGTCTGATCTAATCCCATATTTATCTCCTATATTTTTGTAAGTGATTGTTACTTATAACAGATTATTCTGTTATTTTGGACGTGATTCACAATGGCATATATATCACATTAAAAGGTGGTTGCCTGTTCGGATTGGTTACAACCTTTATGGTATGTACTGATGCTTCATGTTAGTTCTGCTTGTCTAAATCATATTATTCCTACTGGTCATGATCTTTGTGGTTTACTGCTGGTGATTCTCTATTTGAGCTGGTCACTTTACGATTCCTAATGGTTGCTCAATTACTCGGAGGGTAAGCGCGAATGTTATAAAATAGATCTATTCGGGATTGACAATCCCCGTTCGGGTGATTAGCTATCACTGGACAAACGAACGTTATACCATGTCGGAGCACGACTGGATTGGTGTCTATAGGGCCAACAACTACATACTTACGAACTCTTACTGTGCCTTGAATAAAGTGGCATACATATAAGTCTACGTCGCAGTTTCATGAACTTAGGGGTGAAATCGTAATCACACATGGTGACTATTGTATTGGATACAATGGTCATGCATACTTTACAAACGCTTTGTTCCAACTATACTCAACTTTTTGTGACTATCGTATGGGATACAATAGTCATACACATCTTTGATTTCAACATTTATGCATACAATTTTGGTAACTATTATAACGATTGAAATGGTCATATACTCTTTACAAATCTTTGATCCAACATTTGTACTTACAAAAATCTATGAACTCACCAACTTTATGTTGACACTTTTAAGCATGTTTTTCTCAGGTGAATTAGATGCTTGACATACATGATGTGCATTGGAGTCTAGACTATACAAGACTATATTCATGGATTTCTACAAACAAATCTCGTTGTATTATTTCAGTCTTACATTATTGATGCAAACTTTGGGACCAACATTATAACAAATTCAGATTTTGGTTAAATCAACGAGATCATTTTTCAAATGACTCATTTAGAGGTCGTTCTCTCATATCTTGTGCAATGTACTTATGAAGTAACACTCCCGGACATAATTCCAATGCGACCTAATTTGAGGGTGTTACAGATTGGTATCTAGAGCCAAGGTTATAGAGAACTAGTTTGCATTTTACCTAGACTATAACCGTGTTACAAACATTGCATCATACAAAAGTTTTTAACGGGACATACATACACTATTTATTTGCATTAGTTGGTCATATTAGATGCTTACATGATTAATATACATGTTTATATTATAGCACGTATATTACTACTGGTCTTATATAATATACTTATATAAGTTTAATTTTGCTTGTTACAGCAGTCATGTCGCGTTTATGATTTTATGAAATCTGACGTGTATTATATTTTCTTGTGATTTTAAAGAAAATGGCACCAAAGAAAAGAACTACGAGGGCATCACCAGCCACAATAACCACAACCACTACACCGGTCACCAATGCCCAGCTTAAGGCATTGATCGACCAAGGCATTGCCGATGCATTGACAACACGTGACGCTGACAAAAGCATGAATGGTGATGACAGCCATAATTCAGGAACGAGTATAAGAAGACAAGCTCCTCTTGCTCGTGAGTGCACTTACCTAGATTTCATGAAATGCAAACCTCTATATTTTAAGGATACTGAAGGAGTTGTCGAGTTAACTAGGTGGTTTGAAAGAATGGAAATTGTGTTCCGTATAAGCAACTGCACTGCGGAAAACTAAATTAACTTTGCCACTTGTACTCTTCTTGGAAGTGCTCTAACGTGGTGGAACGCCCACGTTAGGACTGTTGGTCATGATATTGCGTATGCAATGACTTGGACAAACCTAAAAAAGATGATGACCGACAAGTACTGCCCAAGTGGCGAGATTAAGAAGCTTGAGGTTGAGATGTGGAACCTGAAGGTTAAGGGTACCGATGTGGTAGGCTATAACCAACGTTTTCAGGAACTGGCATTGATGTGTGCTAGGATGTTTCCTGAAGAGTCAGATAAGATCGAGAAATATGTCGATGGTTTGCCCGACATGATTCACGGAAGTGTAATTGCATCTAAGCCTAAGACAATGCAAGATGCATATGCATTTGCAACTGAACTGATGGACAAAAAGATCAGCACTCTTGCTGAACGTCAAGTTGAGAATAAGAGGAAACTCGATAACAACAACCAAGCTCAACAACAACCTCTTAAGAAGCAAGGTGTGGCTATTGCTTATACCGCTAGGTCTGGTGAAAGGAAGGAGTATGCTAGAACTCTACCATTGTGCAACAAGTGCAAGTTTCATCACAATGGCCAGTGCACTATAAAGTGCGCAAACTGCAAGAGAGTTGGCCACTTGACCCGAGACTGTAGGAGTCCTACTGCTACTAACAATAAGAGAAACCTCACTTGCTATGAATGTGGAAATCAAGGGTACTACAAGAGTGATTTGCCAAAATTGAAGAACCGAAACCATGAAAACCAAGCTGAAGGTACTAAAGCACGTGGAATGGTGTATGCCTTAGGAGGAGGAGAAACCGATCAAGACCCTAACAAAATTAAAGATTAGATCGAAGCTTAAAAGAGAAAGTTGTCTTGCTTTGCCTAGTGAACCCTAAGTTTGAACTATCTTAGACTTTATCTCCTAAGGAGTTCTCGTTGTATTTCTCTAAAATTTCTGTTGTACTGAATGATTTCAAGTATCTATCAAATTAACGTATTATGAAAATGTCAATTCTACTTTAACTCTCTATACTTTTTTATACAAATCACTCCCATAATTATTATGAAATTATAACACAATTTTGATAAAAATGAGCATCGCATCGTTAGCCTTCAAATATACATAGCTTGATCACCTATGTATAATTCATGAAGGACCATGCCCATGCTGAGAGCAGTCACCTTAAAACTTCTTGTCAAGAAACAATTTTCTATTTATATCAAGTTTTGTGTGCGTACTCATAAAATGGATTTATCACGAGG
>BQNB010113905.1:0-21853 GCA_026074375.1 Tanacetum coccineum
ACGATAGTCTATAAATGTAACAAACATTTTAACGAATTGTTAATGTTTATTTCAAATTGTAAATTCATACCTTCTGTTGTAGCAAAAAATTATTTCGTTACAGATGTATGAAAGTAATATATTTTATATTAGGTAAAATTATGATGTGGCACATAATTGGTTTATGGTTTATAAAATGTTGTTTTGCATGCATCGTTAACGAAATAAAATTTTACTACGTTAAAGACTATAAAATTACAGTTTGAAAAAACGCATTAACAACTTGGTGAATGTTTGTTACATTTACAGACTATCGTAACTTAATACTTACATAACGATAATCTATGCAATTCTTATTGTGAAATGAATGAATAATTAATGTAGATTGATAAGTTAGAACAAAGTAAGTATGTGACCAATGGCGAAGCTAGGATTTCATAGTAAGGTGTGCCAAAACAAATAATAGTATAAAAAAATGAAATATGATATATAACTTTTACGCTTTTTTGCATTTTAATCACTTAAAAAGCGTTACCGTTTTACATACGTAAAACATATATAACAAAACAACAGTCAAAGAGTAGATGTAGAATAAACAAAAATATAAGGAAGTGGTTTCTTAAATTGACCTAGTCAATGCTCATGCAATTTTCTTCATTTGAATCGAACATCATCATAAGCTTTTAGATGTTAAATTGGATGAAACAATTAGTTTATTAATAGGTGGGCCAAAAACAAGTTAATCAAGTTACCATAGCATAATATATGTGCGTATTTCTAGTGCCATCAAGTCATAATTATAATCTTTTGATGTTTATTCCTATGTTTAAATTTACTCCTAATATACAATAATTATAGATAGTTTTTTTTATGACGCTACAACTCGTTTCTAAAATCTTGAAGGTTATGCAAACCTGTATCAACAAGATGGTAGAGACTGATAGTGTCATAACAGATTATACAACTATTTACATTTTGAAGACGCCTAATTTAGTGCTACATGAGTGTCATAAACTAAAAGGTTATAAGTTCAAGTATCATTCGATACATGTGAGGTATTAGGCAGTATTTAAAGCCATTGAATAGTGATAATAAGAAGTCATCACAACCAGCTTTATCACCGTCATATTAACGTCACATCACTTTCTCTCTTCACACTCAACATCACCACAAACCTAGTATAATAATACAACCAGCATCACAACTCAAATATACCCCGCCAAAACCAAAATTGTTTCAGTTTTGGACAAATTATGTGTCAAATTAAACTCTAGTGACCAAACTTGACAAAAAAAGTGTTTTCTTGTGAAAAGAAAATATAATATAGGAAAATAAGTATAGGTGGCAGTGGAGTACTTAAAATTTGAAATTTTATTCCGCCTGTGATGGGGCTTTTTGGGAAGCATGTGCATCTTGATGGATTGGCACGTGCCACTGCCAGATTTGTGTCCCCATACTTTATCTCATTTTCTTTAACTTCCTTCATTTCTTTACACTTTTTTTAATCAATTGGTCTTCTTTTTCCTACTCACAATTTTCTTTTAAGACCGGGGTGTAAATGGAGGGTCGTTAGAACACAAGAACGTGTACAAACGGTCCTCAAGCAACTTCAGGAAAAGACCGGTCTTGGTAAAGTGACCGACTTATAATGTTTTGGCGTGGTGTGTGGGGAGTTGTTGGGTGTGAGTAAGAGGTTGGCAATCTTGCGAACCCAAATATAAAAGAATGGGTTTTATTGGGTCATTTTTTTTTAAATAATTTGGGTCATTTGGGTTCCCCTTTAAGTTAAATAAAGTTTTTGGTCAATTGGCTTTGTTAAACAACTTTTAATAAATGAATGGGTCCCCAATGGTCATAGAGAAATGGGTTTTCGAAATGGTCGACCTAGTATAAACCCTTTAACTTAATTTTAGTTAATAAATTTCTTAAAAAGTGATAAACCTATTCATAATTTTTTTACGATTATACGTTTTTGGACGTTTTTCATATGTTTTTTACGTTGTTTTCGTCAATTTCTTTACGTTTTCGTCCGTTTTTTTTTTACGTTTTCGTCAGAATTTTCTTTACGTTTGTGTCAGATTTCTTAACGCTTTCGTCTGTTTTTTTTACGTTTTCTCCGATTTCTTCACGTTTTTTCGTCTGTTTTTTACGTTTTTTCGTCTTTTTACGTTTTCGTCAGATTTCATTACTATTTCGTCCCGTTTTTTTTAACGTTTTCGTCCCTTAATATTTACGCCGTTTCAACCCGATTTCTTACTTTTTCGCCCGTTTTTTTTTACGATTTTGGTCCAAATATCTTACGTTTTTTGTCCTGGTTTTTTTAACGTTTATCGTCCAGTTATTACGTTTTTTCGCCGTCCGATGTCTTACGTTTTCGTCGTTTTTAAGTATTTTTTCGTCAGATTTCTTACGTTTTTGCCGTCCCAATTTGATAAGTTTTTTTCGTCCGATTTTTACGTTTTTCGTCGATTTCTTACGTTTTTCGTCCGATTGATTACGTTTTCGTCCGATTTCCCTTACGTTTTCGTCTGTTTTTTTTTACGTTTTCGTCCAGATTCTTACGTTTTTTCGTCAGTTCCTTTACGTTTTTCGTCTGTTTTTTTATACGTTTACGTCCGATTTTCTTTACGTTTTCGTCTGTTTATTACGTTTTGTCGTCTGATTTTCTTTACGTTTTCACCAGATTTCTTTACTTTTCGCCCGGTTTTTTTAATGTTTTGGTCATATTTTCCTTACGTTTTTTCGTTGTTGTTTTTTACGTTTCGTCCGATTTTATTACGTTTTGTTGTCTCGTTTTTTCCATTTTCGTCCCCCGATTTCCTTACGTTTTTCGTCATATTTCCTTAAACGTTTTCGTCCGATTTCCTTTACGTTTTTCGTTTCTAGATTTTGTGTACGTTACGCCCATTTTTTACGTTTTTTTGTCATATTTCCCTTACGTTTTTTGTCAATTTCTTACGTTTTCGTCTGTTTTTTTAAGTTTGTGTCCTTTTTTACGTTTTCGTCCGTTTTTAACAGTTTTTTTGTCCGATTTTATGTACGTTTTTCGTCCCTTTTTTTTCCGTTTTTCGTCCGATTTCATACGTTGCGTCCGATTTGGGGGGGGGGGTTACTTGGTCGTCCGATTTTCTTCGTTTTTCACATTTTTTTTTTACGTTTTTGTCAGATTTCATACGCTTTCGTTTGTTTTTTTACGTTTTCGTCCGATTTCTCATGTTTTCGTTCGATTTCTTACTTTTTCATCCGATTTCTTAAGTTTTCGTTCGATTTATTACGTTTTTTACGTTTTCGTTCAATTTCTTACGTTTTATACGTCTTTATTAGTTTTCAAAAAAGACAAAAACAAAAAAAAGACGAAAATGGATAGAAACGTAAGAAAACCGACGAGAACGTACGAAAACGAACGAAAACAGACATAAATGTAAAAAACCAGACGAAAACGTAAGAAAACAAACGAAAACGTAAGAAATCAAACGAAAACGTAAAAATTGACCAAAAATGTAAGAAAAACAGACCAAAAAACTGACTAAACAGAGGAAACGTAAGAAACTTTCCCGAAAACGTAAAAAAAACCTGACGAAAACGTATGAAATCGGACGAAAACGTAAGAAATCGGACAAAAGAGTAAAAAAATGTACAGACAAAACGTAAAAAAACGTATGCAAACGTAAAAAAACTGACGAAAACGTAAAAAACATAAAAAAAACAGATGAAACGTAAAAAACGGACGAAAACGTAAAAAAACGGGCGAAAGAGTAAGAAAACGGACGAAAACGTAAGAAATAACGTAAAGAATCGGACGAAAACGTAACAAAACGGACGAAAATGTAAGAAAACGGTCGAAAACGTATGCAAACGTAAAAAAAAAACCTACGAAAAACCGTTAAACGAACGAAAACGTAAGAAATCGGACGAAAACGTAAAAAATGGACGAAAACCTAAGAAAACGGACGAAAACGTAACAAAACGTAAGAAAACGGTCAAAAACGTAAAAAACCATATGCAAACGTAAAAAACTGACGAAGACGTAAGAAATCGGACGAAAACGTAAGAAATCGGACAAAAACGTAAAAAAACGGACGAAAACGTAAGAAATCGGACGAAAACGTAAAAAACCAGACGTAAACGTAAGAAAACGGACGAAAACGGTCGAAAACGTAAAAAAACGTATGCAAACGTAAAAAAATGACGAAAACGTAAGAAATCGGACGAAAACGTAAGAAATCGGACAAAAACATAAAAAACGGACGAAAGCGTAAAAAAGGACGAAAACGTAAAAAAATGGACGAAAACGTAAAAAAATAGACGAAAACGTAAAAAACGGACGAAAACGTAAAAAATACGGACGAAAACGCTAAAAACGGTCAAAAACGTAAAAACCGTATGAAAACGTAAAAAAACGGTCGAAAACGTAAAAACCGTATGAAAACGTAAAAAAACGGACGAAAACGTAAAAAATCGGTCAAAAACGTAAAAAACGTAAAAAAACTGACGAAAACGTAAAAAAAGGTAAAAAACGGACGAAGATGTAAGAAATCGGACGAAAACGTAAGAAATTTGACGAAAACGTAAAAAACCGATGAAAACGTAAAAAAAGGGCCGAAAACGTAAAAAGACAAACGAAAACGTAAAAAAACGGACGACAACGTAAAAAGCCGACGAAAACGATAGAAAAGCCGTCAGAAAAATGTATGAAAACACATAATTTAGTAGGTCCGAGCCCAACCCCATACCGTTTTTGACCCATGACCCGGTATACCCATTTTTAAAACAGACCTGTTTGACCCATTGCCCCATTGGATCAGGAAAAGTCGGTCTTGGTAGTGACCGACTTATATGTTGGCCGCGTGTGTGAGTTGTGGTGTGAGTATATTTGCGTAGGAATGAGTATATCCTGCGCGTCTAACTTTTAAAAGTTAAATAACATTATTTCAAAACACTCACTGATGAATAAATCAATAACTAATTCTACATAGTTTTAAGCCCAAAAATATATGCACGATATAAGTGGATTTCTCATTCGTTTTTCAAAAAGACTAGTTAAGAGCATAAGGTGTCATGGCTAAAAAAAGCAATGTCATTTGGGCCCCATTGAGTGTCACATCATAACATACCCCAACTCAAACTATTTGGGTCCCACTTACCCACAAAATACACACTCAAACACACATTAAAAATTAAAAAAAAAATGACACAAGATTTTGTCGTGACTCCGGTTAAGTGGTTAAATGGAAATGAAATTTGATTTGACGAGTGTTTGTGGTATGGTGGCTTTTAAAGTGGCGAAGCCACCTAGGATTGACGAAAGCCAAAAATCACCACACCCCACGCTCTAACATAACATTTGGAACACGTTTTTAACTCAAATGCACTTGATCTAGCTGGAGTATTCTCCTGATTATTTTCGACCTTTCCACAATGCATATACTATTTAAACGAGCAAAAATCAATTGAATCCATACAAAACATATTGATATATGTTTCTAAATTTAGTAACTACAATGTAAATTGTTAAAAATTGAGATTAAGGTGTGATTATAATTTTGGATATCTTACTTTAATTAAAGTCACTTTTCGCATAAAGTATTTCGAACCTATTAATGTCTGCATATCATGAAATTGTTATCGGGATAACTCAAGAAGAAGCACTTCGTTTCTAGGCACAAGAAAACAAAGCGAGAACAAAGAGGATTGTGATTTTTGTATATTTGATAGAGACTAAATATGTCTGTCGCAACTCTTCATCAACAGACACTTGGCTCAACGAGTGTTCACTCCACACTTCTTTAACTCGTATTCGAGCTTAACATATATTTTTATTGACATTTAATAAGTCACAATTATATAAAATAGTTGATAACAATAAAATCACCGAGATAAATGACTTGAAGGAAGAACCAGAACATGAATGGGAAAAGAAATTTGAAAGAAGGATTGCACAAAAATTAACGAATGTGAAATGAGATTATGGTAGGTAGGACCATAAACGAAATTAACGAAACCCACTTCGTACAATTCATTGAAAACACAAACCTTTTTAAAGTATTTTTTTAATCAATCTTTTGCGATATTGGTTCATGAGTTTGTTTTATTTTTTCAATGCTTTTCTTTTATACTTGAACCGAGTACTCGCATCTAGCGACAACGGTGTCTAGCGGCGCAAATTGTAATTATTATATGTCTAAATAAGAGCCCAAAAAGCCCGTTTTTGTGCAAACCCTAATGTCCCTAAACCCCCCCAAAAAACAAACCGTGGCATTGGTGCTTAGTTTTAGCCACTAATGATATTAACAAACAATTGTACACTTTTTTAACTCAAATGCACTTGATCTAGATGGAGTATTCTCGTGATTATTTTTGACCTTTTCACAATGCATATACTATTTAAACGAGCAAAAATCAGTTGAATCCATACAAAGCATATTGATATACGTTTCTAAATTTAGTAACTACAATGTAAATTGTTAAAAATTGAGGTTAGGGTGTGTGATTATAATATTGAATCGTGTTAAAGTCTCTTTTCGCATAAAGTATTTTGACCCTATTAATGTCTGGATATCATGAAATTGTTATCGGGATAACTCAAAAAGAAGCACGTCGTTTCTAGGCACAAGAAAACAAAGCGAGAACAAAGAGGATTGTGATTTTTCTATATTTGATAGAGACTAAATATGTTTGGTATAAAAGAGACATTTTGACAATTATAGCGGTTAGAATTCAGTTAATTACCAAGAGTCTTAACTCTTCATCAACAGACACTTGGCTCAACGAGTGTTCACTCCACACTTCTTTAACTCGTATTCGAGCTTAACATATATTTTTATTGACATTTAATAAGTCACAATTATATAAAATAGTTGATAACAATAAAATCACCGAGATAAATAACTCAAAGGAAGAACTAGAACATGAATGGGAAAAGAAATTTGAAAGAAGGATTGCACAAAAATTAACGAATGTGAAATGAGATTATGGTAGGTAGGACCATAAACAAAATTAACGAAGGGTGCTACTATTGGTACCCTCTACCCCATCAAAAGTACACATGTTTTGTACTTTTGATTCCCTGTGTCCTCAATTTTACAGTACAACACAGTTTTTTATCAGTTTATGTTCTGTAATTTTTGACGGTTTACTGCTTTTGGTTAAACTTTATTATTTTTGTTCCGCACTTTCAGTTTCACAGTTTTATAATACAAACAAAATTATAAAAATAAAATAAAAATTAAAAAAATGGAAAAAACCGGAAAATATAAAAGGGGTACAAATGACTATTTAGGGGGTACAAATAACATAAGCCATTAACCAAACCCACTTCGTACAATTCATTGAAAACGTTGGACCTTTGTTTTGAAAACACAAACCTTTTTAAAGTATTTTATTTAATCATTCTTTTGCGATATTGGTTCATGAGAGCATCCACAATCCTACAAGTCTTCAGTGACTTGTAGCATTTAATACAATTAATTGGTGAGTGTAAAAGTTTTTGCAATTAGTTATTACTCTAATGGTAAAAGCTTTTAACAATAGCTTTTTAGAAATGAAATGTAACATCCGGCAATTTTCGAAACTTTAAATGTCTATGTTACATTTTTCGTCCTTGTGGTTTGTACCATAGTCCACTTTTGGTCCAAAATTCAAAAATAGTTTGGTTTCGGTCCGAAAATTATAGTTTGGGTCCACTTTTAGTCTATTTTTGACGATTCTATCAAATATAGCCGTTGGAAGCTACATATGCATATCACGTGAGGGTATTCTGGTCTTTCCATGTTTTATTTAAATGACCTAGTATTTTATTAACACTCATTCTCTCCTTTCCAAAATCAAACGTATTTTTTTCACCCCTCAAAAAACACACACATACACACACATAAGAACCCTAAACAAATAAACATGGTAAGGTGCAACAGTGCGACTCAATTGGAGTGATTCGTACTTTCTTGGGACACCTAGGAACCAAGAAGAAGATTCTATTGTTGTTCTAAAAGGGTAACGTATTGCTTAACTTAACCTAATTGTTGCAATTATTTTTGTTTTAACCTGAATCTGCAATTGTTAATTTTTTAGGGTTGTTTTATTGATTGGTGCGATGAAGAGACATGTCAATGTTCAGTGCTTATTATTAAGCAGTTAGAAGATGAAGTTGCTGAAATTCGTGCTAAAAAAGGAAGAATGAAGATGATGTTGATCTTTACGTTGGTTTTTTATGCTTTTCTATCTAGTTAATTGATGTAAGAGTTATCAAGTTAGTTGGGAAGTTATTGGTAGTGAAGTAATTGTAGAACTCTAGCTTTTGAAGTTAATTTGATGTCAGTTTGTTTAAGTCAATTTGATGTCAGATTCATTTAAGGAACATAGGATAATAGTCTTACATAATCAACTGATTAAAACAAAAGCATTAAAAGAAGTCTGAACTTCACTTTTTCACATTTTTCCCTTACCACTTTTAGCAGCAACCTTCTTTATTGGTGATAGCCTGCTTGATGTATTCTTTGTGAACCTTGGAGTGACAAATGGTGTTGTTGGTCTAAAGAGAGGTGCAGATGGAATTGTGGTACAAAATGGTGCAGTGGCTTAGAAATGGAGCGTGTTCATTACAGAAGGTTTAGTTGGTATCAATGATAGTGTAGGCCTAACAAATGTTTGTGACTGGCTGGCAGTTGGTGCTGAAGGGTTGACAGAAGCTTGTGAAGCTTGTGACTGATTAACAGTTGGCCTAGCACTTGCATTTGCACATTGGCCTAAATTCCTAGCACTTGCAGAAGCATTTGCATTTGCTTGTGACTCATTGACAGTTGGTCCTCTTTGACCTTTGCAAGATCTCTGGTTTATACTACTTGGGCCTATTTTGGTGGCAAGTAAGTGACTTGCCAGCTCTACTTAACTTACCTTTTTTAACCATACCATCATACAACTCAGCTGCACTTTTCTTTCTTTTCTTTGGTGGTCTACCTACAGGGGTATGATAGTCTAGTGGTGTTAAGGTTATTAGACTAGGTGACTTCTTCACATATTTGGGCCATTAAGGGTGTATCTTAACCTATACATATCTTGCCACAGTAGAAAGCAATAGCATTCACTGTACCCATGATTTAGGTATACCAGGTTTCTTGACCATTGCTTGCCATATCCCAATGCATGCCACTGCATGCTTGCAGGTAATCCCTGTGATGTATCCCACTTTTCTTACAGGGGCAGTCCTTGAGTCATGTTGCAAACATACTGTGTACCATGAGGACCAGTTGCTTGATAGAGATCTCCTCCATTCCATAAAACAGTAATCTGAGCAGCCTCCTTTTTGATGTTGTTGAAGATCTTTGTTGCATTTGGTGTAAGAGGTCCATTACTCTTGCTGATCAATTGTTGCACAATTACTATCCTTTTCATCAGATATTGTCTAATAAACTCCAAGCAAGTTATTATGGGCTTATCTCTACCATCCATGAATTGTTTGTTGAGGAACCTCAACATATTAGTTTAACTGAACCATCACAATGAGGTCTTCCTACATAACTATCAATGATTACATGGTATTCTTAGAGAACCCCACATAAACTAGATAGTATGACAGAATCAAAGTTACTTAACATTAAACTAGATAGTACATACCAGAGAAATGAGACCTGGCCCAATGATGAGGAGGAATACCCTTAAGCCAATCATAAACCTCCTTGTTGAGACTTCTTAATTCCTCCATGTTCCTTTCAAAAAGTTGCAATGTTGGGGATGTGGCAGATTTCCACAATAGTTCTTTGTATTGTTGTCCCCTCCATGATAACTTCATATTGTCATAGATATGTTTTAAACAATACCTATGTTCAGCTGCTGGGAACATTTCTTGCAGAGCAGGTACGAGACCCTGATAAATACAAAGGTATGTTTATTAACAAATGCAGACTAGCCATTAAAGAATAAAGTGAATAGATAGTTAGTACCTTTTGTCTGTCTGTTATAAAGGTGAAGTTGGAATTTCTGGCAAGCTGCAAGTCATCTCCTAAACAGTCAAGAAACCAAGTCCATGATTCTTTTGTTTCAGTCTCAACCACTGCATAAGCTAAAGGATAAGTTCCATTATTTGGATCTACCCCTACTGCAGTTTTATTGTCCTGGAAATTGGTCCAGACATAAAACACCCATCTAGCCCTAACAAATCTCTCTTACCAGCTTTAAATCCATTTTTTAAAGCCCCCAAGCAAACATAAATCCTCCTGAATTTCCTTGTATAACTGGTTACATCATAATCCCTTTCCACATCTATCTTGATAGTAGTGTCTGGATTTTGTTCTTGTAATTCTAAGCAATAGTCTTTTAACCTTGCATACTGATTTGCATAATCCCCAATAACATTATCCTCTGCCATCTGCTTTGCCCTAATCACCTTGGCCCTTGAAACCCCCAACTCAAATTTCTTTTGCAACTGGTCTTTTAAAGCAGCTATTGGTATCTTAGGGTTTGGCTTGATGGTTTCTTCAATAGTTTTTTTATAGATACTTAGTTGTGCACTTGCCTACAAATCTTGATTGCAAACATGTATGCTCATCAATGAATTTTTTAACTAACCAAACTTTCTTCCATTTTTTTGCTGTGAACAGTGTTAGAACCCATGGACAAGATTGGGAAATCTTTCATATTTACTTTAGGTTTACCAGCTTTATCTTTATTGGTAGTGCTTTGACTTTGGGAGTCTACCTTTTTTGTCTTTTCCATTTTGGACTTACCATTAGAACCAGATGACCCATTTGACCCAAACTGTGATCCATCTTCATTACTAAATGTAGGCACAATTCCCCTACACTGAGCCCTAACTCTAACCTTATCATTTTTGGTTATCCACAACTGTCTCCTGTTTTCAACTGAAATTTTGCTAACCATCTTCTTTATCATTTCTTTGTTAGGAAAAGTTTGGCCACAATAAAAATTTTCACTGTAAATATTTCCATCTACAGGCTTGTGCTTTCTAGCTAACATTCTTAAGGCTTTTTTCCTATTATTTTCTACATCATCAGGGTCACTCCCACTATCAAAATCTTCCAAATCTAGATCTTCAAACACTTCATCTTCTACTGGTTGGGTATTTTCAGCTGGGAAATCATTAGGTCCTACCCATTCACATTTGTTCAGTTTATACTTTCTAAAATCATCAATGTACTTACTTCCACATCCTTCAATCCTACCTCTTACTCCACATCAAAAATCACGGTCATCACTTCTCACTCTTTTCACCACCATCACTATGTCCATCCCTGTCTTCACTCTCTTGACCACCATCACTATGTTCATCCCTATTTTCAACATCATTGGGATATTCAGTTTGATTAGCCACATTAGGAATTTTTGTAGGTTCACTCACATTAGGTATTTCAGTTGTGTGTGGTTGACTAGATTCAGGGTCTAGGTCACAGAAAAATGGGTCAAAGGTTTCTTCAACCTCTTCACTATCCCCTAAATGGTTTAGGCTTATCAAATGGGGTGCACCACATACAACTGGCATTATATTACACCTATCAAGCATACTTACTAAACCTCAAGACATCTTATCATTACTTAATTGTAACAAATATTTTATAGCATTTCTATTACAATATTCCGTGGTGGGGATTCAATAACGTAAGGCATTTTAACATATGGGTTACTTCAACTAAAATGTAACCCTTCAGAAATCAATTTGATCAAAACCAATGTTACACTTTCCCACCATCATATAAGCGATTGGTGCTTTACTTTAAAAAGACACCATGGTGTATCTTAATGAATATATAGTTGGAAAGTGTCCTGCAATTCAAATAAAAACCAAGTTATTAGATACTTAATTGGATTAAAAAAAAACCCAATTTGTAAATGAACCCTAATTAAAAAAAACCCAATTAAAAATGAGACTTACGGTATACTGTGTATGGATCAAATGGGTGACCATTAGGTCTGAGCTTCCATTCACAAAGCAACATTTAAGGTTTTCAGATCGCAATTGGGTGTTTGATTATCAGAAGTTGGAGAGGTTAAGTTTGAGGATGAAAAGTGGAAATGAATTTCTGTGTTGACTTTGTGAGATATAATAGGGAAAGAGCAAAAGACGAAAATACCCATGTTAAAATACGAGTATACAATAAACACCCTCACATGAGACACACAGTTAACGGAATCGTCAAAAAAAAAGACCAAAAGGTGGACCCAAAAACTATACTTTCGGATCAAAAAACAAACTTTTTTGGATTTTGGACCCAAAAGTGGGACTATGGTACAACACCACAAGGACGAAAATTGTTAATTGACTTCTAAAATAAATACTCCTTAACCACACACCTAGGTTTTCGTTAACAAAAACCTTTATTAATCTTTCTTTGCGATATTGGTTATGAGTTTGTTTTATTTTTTTCAATGCTTTTATTTTATACTTTGAACCGAGTAAAACTGCATTCTAGCGACAACGGTGTCTAGCGGCGCAATTGAATTGTGCGCTAATGATTTTTAAAAAAAAACTAAGACACATAAACACCACCCATCGAAAGAGCGAGTCATAAGAAAACGAAATATCCCATCTAAAAGATAAAGCGGAAGAAAAAGATGCAAAGCGAGCGACCCAATGAGAACTTCGTAGTTTTTACGCTTAGTCTGCATTTCCTTAAGATTTTCGCCAAGAATTTCTCTATCTTATCTCTAAGTTTTATAATCGTTTTTTACCATCCATCCCACATTCATATTCCCCATAACCAACCCCCCACCCTTTACAAAACGCACCTATTATCCACTCCCACATCTCTTGTAGTATTTTTATTTCTATTTTTTATTATTTGCTAATTTCTAGAAAGAGAGAATATTCAATGTTGTAAGCACGGAAGAGCTACGTGTGCATTGCTTCGACGCTAGAGAGGGTATGAGAATAGAGAGCTGAGGTGTTCTCGCGGTGGTCCGGGGAGATGTGTATGGTGGGAGAGGCGCGCGGCGGGAGAAGATCGGATAGGAAGAAGGCTTGGATAAATCGCCAGTACCGCTCTAGAGACACCTTGGAGAAGATCAATTGTATAGAGAGCGCCGGAGCCGGCCTGCGCACGAAGCTAGGCGGCCCCGCCGCCGCGGGCGTGCAGCACGTGGCTCCGCTCCCGCCCGCGAGGCGCGCGGGGGGCGAGAGCGGCCGCCCCGGGGGGGTGGCGGGGGGGGCAGGGGGAAGGTGGGCGGGGGGGCCGGGGTGGAAGCGGGGGGGGGTGGGGGGGCGGGGGAGTGGAGTGGGGGGGGGGGGGGGGGGGCGGGGGGGGGGGGGGGTAGGTCTGGGGGGGGGGGATGGGGAGGGTGGGGGAGGGGGGGGGGGGCGGTGGAGGGGGGGGGGGAGGAGGGAGTGAGGGCAGGGGGGGAGGGGGGGGGGGGTGGCGGGGGGGGGGGGAAAGGGCGGAGGGGGGGGTGGGGGAGGGGGTTGGGGGGGGGGGTAGGTGGGGGCGGGGGGGTGGGGGGGGGCGGGGGCGGGGGGGGGGGGAGGTAGGGGGGGGGGGGGGGGGGGGGGGGGGGGGGGGGGGCGGGGGCGGCGGGGGGGGGGGTCGGGGGGGGGGGGGGGCCGGGGGTGGTGAAGGGGGGGGGCGGGGGTGGGGGGCCGCTGGCAGGGGGGGGTCGGAGGGGGGGGGGCGGGGGTGAGGGAGGTGGAGGGGGGGGGGGGGGGGTGGGGTGGGGGGGGGCGGGGGGGGGGTGGGGGGGGGGGGGGGGTGAGGGGGGGGGGGAGGGCGAAGGGTGGGGGGGGGGGGGGTGTGTGGGGGGGGGGGGGGGGGGGGGGGCGGGGGGGGGGGGGGGGGGGGGTGTAGGGTGGGGGGTGGGGGGGTGGGGGGGGGGTGCGGGGGGGGGGGGGGGGAGGGGTGTGGGTGCGTGGGGGGGGGGTGAGGGGGGGGTGGGCACGGGATGGTGGGGGAGGGGTGGGGGGGGGGGGGGAGGGAGGGGGGGGAGGCGTTGGGGGGGGGGTGGGGAGCGGGTGGGGGGGTGAGGGGAGGGGGGGGGGGGGGGTGTGGGGGGGGCGGGGGGGGGGGGGTAGGTGGAGGGGGGGGGGGGGGGGGGGGTGGGGGGGAGGACGGGTGCGGGGGGTTGGGGGGGGTGTGGGGGGTAGTGTGGGGGGGGGGGGGGAGGTGGGGGAGGGGGGGGGGGGGGGGGGGGGGGGGGTGGCGGGGCGGGGAGGGGGGGCGGGGGGGGGGGGGGGGGGGGGATGGGGGGGGGGGGGGTAAGGGGGGGGGGGGGGGGGGGGGGATGGGGGGGGGGCGGGCGGTCGGGGGGGGGGGAGCGGGGGCGGGGTGTGGGGAGGGGGCTCTGGGGGGCGGGAATATCTACATTGCCCTAAGACTCGTTTGACCTACAAATATTGTAATATATTCAGTTACCAAGATTATCAAACAACTTTTCTATCGTTCTATTCTTTTTAAAAGATGACATAGATCATACTTATGTTTGTTTTCTCATTTTTTTAAGGAAATAACAAACTCTTTTAGTCTTACTTAATGTGGTCTGCTCTTTGTAGTAATAGCTAGTGATAAGGGTCATAGTAGGTATATTCATTAACATATTAGATCATACCAAGCCATAGACGAAAGTCACAGAATTTCTTTTGCGCTTTCTTATCCTCTCTTATTTTATTATACAAACACCATTCTATGTTCCTAAGGGTTAATTTAAGTTATGCATACTTACTCATTATATTCATAATCTTAATAGTAGCTTTCTCGTTTGTAATGATATGTGGGTCAGTATTATTAAGTAATTTGCCTACATTGTCGAATATCAGATCTCTGAATTTAGTACTTAATTGTTGCGATAAATGATAAAACTTTGCTGAATTGGTTAAGGTGATTCGATGGTAAGACTAAACCATCTTAGAGGCAGTAATGCTCAAGATATCTTAATTTGGCACACAAATATGTCAAAAACTTTGCGCCCAAGAAGCCTCCGCAGGTTTGTTCCACACTGAAAATTATATCTTGTGCCGAATTAACAGGGTCTTGGCTGGTTCAAGCTTATATCGCGTGTGGGGTTCGTATCTTCATCTGCACCATGGACTATCGCCTGACCAAAAATGAGTGGGGGCTTTCTATACCTTGCTAGAGGCGAAAGATTGATCGCCTTTCGAGTCGTTTGCATATGTGTATTCTCAACTGGGATAGTCACTCGCTGAGCTTGCGAATCACTACAAATAACTAATCTATTTGAGCCGTCTTATAAAAAGTTTTTGATTATTAGTGAAAATGATTTATTAGCATATCGGTGAGAATCGCATATCATTAGTGCCGTTACATTAATAGAGTTATAGTGCAAGTGGTATCATTACATAAGATCATCGCATGACGAAAGCCACAGAATTTCTTGCGCTTCTCTTATATATATACAAAACATCATGTTCAAGGTTAATTAGTTCATACACTATTAATTCATATTTAATGTTTTCTGTGTATGATGGGGTATTTGTTAATTGACGAAACGATCCTGATTTGTACCAAAGTGTTGAAAAGATAAAACTTTGAAGGTAAGGTTTGATTAAGTAAAACCATCTGGGCTAGCTCAGATGGCCACCAAAGGTAAACTTGGGGAGGTTGTTACCACATGCGAAAGGTCTTGGGTTCAAGCTTTGCCGTGGGGGTTTTCTTTCAGGAGCGAAAAATGAGTGGGGTTTATCCCCTAAGGCGAAGGTTCGAGTCTTGCATACTGCCCAACTGGATGTCACTGTGAGCTCGAATCACTAATAACTAACTTGCCGTTCTAAAAAAAAGTTTTGATTAAGTAAAATGATTAAAATAGGGAGAAAAGCTATCTTGTTCATTATATTATGAAATTTCTTCCAACCAAAAAGGTTGATTTTAAGAATTCTGAGTTATTTTTTAATTGCTAATTATAGAAAGTGTTGTGTAAGCGTAAGAAAGTTGGAAAGTTTAGAAGGCAAATTAAGAAGAAGTAGATAAAGTAGAATGGCAATTAGGTAAATTAAAGAATGTAAAGTTACCTTATAAGGTAACTAACGTATGGATAAAGGTTTGTATTATCCCCTTGCCGTTACGCCTCGTCAAATATATAACGGATATATTCCTATTTCAAAAGTTGTTGATTTTTTATTTTATGTTTATTTAGCATAACATTTTTATTTATTGATGGTTTCTGATTTTTTGGCCGACTAATTCACGGGTCTTGAACTCGTCACAACACGGACTCAAATCAGGCAAAGTCATTTCTTTTCAAGAGGTTTACGTGACCACTTGCAAACTGTTTGCATTTAGCAGGAATTAAACTTGATACCTAACACATTGTAAAATGATAGCCACAACTCCTTTTACCATTAGGTCACACTTAAGTGATTATTAAGCATAACATATTTCATTTTGCAGGTCGGTAGTTATGATCAACCATGAAAAAAATGAAAACGAGAAGGAAGAGAAATATACATAGGTCTATAACTACACATTATAGATGTATCGACTTGCACATTAATATATTCTTTTAGCTAAAAATTAGATGCATGCATATATTAGATGCATTTCATTAGGGGTGGAAACGAGCCGAGCCGAGCCCGAGCCTGCCAGAGCTCAAGCTCGCTTCGAGCCTTATACTTTGAGCTCGAGCTCGGCTCGGGCTCGACTACTTTATATGATGTGTTGACTAAAACAAAGTTCAAATTGAGCTTGGCTCGTTAATCTCACAAGGTTCGAGCCCGTTTACTTATTTTAAGCTCGTTTATACACAATTATACATATAGAATATATATCTATGTATATGTTTCTAGGGCTCGTTTAGGCTCGCGAGCCTACTCGAGCTTTTTGTATAGAGCTCGGGCTCCAGCTCGATTATTAAATGAGCCCAAACTTAGGCTCGAGCTCGTTTAGGCTTGGCTCGTTCGAGCTTTTTACCGATCCGATCTCGAGCTTTTCACGAGCGGCTCGACTCGTTTCCACCCCTACTTTTCATCAAGTTAAGTGAATCTTACATATTTTTTCGTCCTCTGGGTACAGATTTATTGTTAGTTTTACTTTGCATCGTTTTCACTTTCAAAACTAATTGAGATGCATATAAATTTATAGAGATCCATCTAATTCAAGTTGATGCATATCAAATATGTAGTTATAGTTATTTCTTATCTTTCATAATATAATATCTTTTCTTACTGAATCTCCACCCATGTTTATTAAGCATAACATATTCATTTTGTAAAAGATATCCATATTATTATTAGAAGCAACTTATATCCCCTCTGGTAAATCTAGGGTTCTAAAATGCTTGTTATGGCGCCGCTAAGGCTCCGTAAAGGTGCGAGGCGTAACTTTTACGCTACGCAATAGATTAATGCGTAGGCTTAAGGCGTGACGAGAGATGAGAAGTGAAAAAATGTGATAAGACATGATGCGTAGAAGCTTTTTTGAATTCAATTTCAATAAAAATCATTTTTATACAAATGAAAAAGATTACATACAACGATAGTTTCTTAACTTTAATCATTATGTATGACACTTTTTGTAAACTCAGTATATTTGAAATATGATATGAATATATAAATTTATAAATAGTTTCATGTTCTGTGTCGCTTTAAGTCACACCTTAAAAAACGTCATGGCTCTTAAGGCGTGAGGTTTGGCCATGCCGCCACGCCACGCCTCACATTATTTATAACATTGAGTAAATCACATTGTCTCAATATCAATATCAAAGTGGCTTGAATCAACTTGTTATTCGTTCAACGATCATTCTTTAACCCCTTCAATGCTTACCAAGACGTCATTACTAACACCTTGTTGTGATTGTTCCAGTGTTAGCTCAATCTTAGTCGGCATTCTTCCCTTATACACATTCATCTCCAATCATACCTAAGGACTGCTATTTCTAACTATGGAGTGTCCTTGGGTAGATCCCTCCGGTTCTGGTTGGATCATAGGACAAATACCTAACCTTACCACCTTATGACTTCAGAATCGTCGTGAAATAAGATGTTGTAGGGTATGAGATCGTAACCATAAAACCTTTTTCGAAGAGTATCAAGCACTTTGAGTCGATAAGATCACTTATTATTTTCAAGATCACATTTTAAATACATTTCTCCCCTTATTTTAAATACTAATGCACTTAGTTTTTGAAATACTTTGTGATTAAAATTTGTCTTGAAATACCATGGGGAAATCTTTTACTTAGCATGAATTACATGGAACATAAACTTGCTCCCCCTCAATTTTACATATGTTTGACACCAAAAACAATGATACCAAGTTGTAAAATGAATATAAAATTGAGGTTGAACACTTAGTCATCTTATAACTATCATTCTATTGAATTGTCATTATTATCTTGTTGTTATTAAGAGACTTTTTGGGAATGGTTTGAATACATAAGAATGGTTGTGATATGATGTATCCAAACTCATTAAACTTTGTTTTTCGAAAAACTCCCCCTTGAAAGATGGAGTGTTGAACACACAATTTTGAAAGATTATGAATCGTCAGTGAGAAATTCTTAAAAAATTGTGTTCAACATTTTGAAAAACATCATGTTAGAAGACTTCTCTTCCAACTCTAAGGGTAAGCGCACTTATGCGTACACTATCCTTTTTCTTGAGCTCAAAACTTTGAATGTCTTGTAAGAACAACTCAAGACCGAGAAAAGTTGAATTTCTCGTTGTTAGGATAAGTTATCTTTATAGATAGACTTTCCTTTATTTGAAGTCCGGGTTACGTACTGATATTTGCACATAAACCATTAAAAAAATTAGAAATAACATATTTTGAAAGCATTTGAAACTCCTGTTCAAACTTCAATTACACGCCCGTGTCGATATTAATCAACATTTCTAGGTACGTAAATGTTATCGATTCCAAGAGACATGTCGAGGAAAACGATTATACGTGTAAACTCGCTAGTTTGACAGCCTTGTAGATAAAATAGTAAAAAGACACCTCATTACTACTTTTTTTTTCTTCCTATTTGATTATGACTGACACACTATTATTCGTACAACTTTCACATCATATGACAATGTGGATTGTGGTACCTAATGTTGTAGTGGATACAGTCCAATTTTAGAGCTTTATCTAGTTATACGACAACTCGACAGCATGTAAAGAAGGATAAATTTTAGGTTTCAGCTAGTAAGGTGGAATAAAAGTGCTTGTTCTATCTCCTTAATTAGTATGATACGAGCGAGTTCTTAAGAAAGTGAACCTATAGGATATCGACCTTCGTCATGTGTGACACCCCGACAACACCAAATGATTGTGTGTCAGCTACGAGGTGCATCTCGACACAATCGATATAAGATAGTGACCATAACTCATCGATAAAAAACGAAAATGTTTGAAAAAGAAAAGTAATCGCCCACCGTGGGGCTCGAACCCACGACCACAAGGTTAAGAGCCTTGCGCTCTACCAACTGAGCTAGACGGGCTCGTTGTTTAACTTACTAATATCAAGTAAATGTACTATAAAAGACTTTAAAATGTTTTTCTATCGCAAAAAATCTACTCGTATGTCTTGTGTACAACTAGTGTTGTGTATGTTTTTACTTTTGTCTCACGGTATAAATACTGTAAAATGGTAAACATGTAAACGGATATGGTATTTCTTATTCAAGTTACTTGGGAGAGTAAGTATTTTAACTCAGATATACGTGGTCTCACATGATTACAAGCCCGGATTTAGTGTTGGGCCAGGTGGGCAACGGCCCAAGGCAGCACTAGAAGAGGGGGCGTCATTTTATAGGCTTGTGTTATGTTAGACAATTTCAATCTTACAAGTCCCCCCATATAATTTTATAATTATACACTTTTCACGGCCTCAAGCCCATAATACTTTAGTGTGAAATCTTATACTTTTCATCAAGCGCAACTGAAATATTTTGTGGACGTGGAATGAATTTGCACTTATGCAGGTTAATCACGCAAGTTGATAAAGTCATTCACGAAGATAAAAAAAACAACGTACTATTGTGAGAAGTGGGCAATCAAGGCAATTGAGCATAAGGTAAACTAATCAGGTATTATTACTCCATAATTCATTCTTATGGTTTTTTTTGTGATCTTCATTATCTTGCTATTATATAGATAATTTACGCTAGAAACTATCATGTTGCGTCATTCACAACCGGCATGTGCCCGAAATAGGAAAAAAACAAAAAGAACAAGAATCTAATAAAGATCAATTTGTATCTTTGGAACCGTTTGTTGTTAGACAAAAAGTGAATAATTTGAAGAAAACATTTAAAATAATGAAAATACTTTAACCACTGAAAATTCAAAAAGTAATCATGTTGATGTTAATAAAATAGACGATGTTGATGTTAATGAAGATCATGTTGAAAAAGTTAATGAACGTCTACCTAAAATTAATTATAATATTTTTGATGTCAGAGTTTGGGTTGGCAATATTGAGTATAGAAAGTAGTTTTTTTAGTTAATATCGACTATGACAAGACAATGTTATAAATTTATGATCACAGAAATCTGAGAGTCGTGTAAACACTTTCAGATCGAAGTATTTCGATGGTTCTATCGAAATCTTAAATCGGATAAAACTCAGATTATGAAATGAGAATGTGTTTTGATGTTATGAAAAACAGAACCAGAGATATGATGAATGTATGACCAACAACAACAAAACTGATTTTCGGTTATAACTGCATAGCAGTTAGTTTAACCACCAAACCAGTTAAATAAAATGGGCCAAAAAACAAGTCCATATCCTGGAATTTTATTTCCAAGTGCATTTTTTAACATAACACTTTATACCTTGGACCCTGCCAGGGGCTGCCGCCCCTTGGACCCTGCTACCAGGGGCGCTGCCCCCGGACCCCCGTCACTCGGGGCTTCGCCCCGAATGGTAATCATAATAACGCCAAACAAGTGTGCACTCCGCACAACCCCGACTAGTTGAACATTTATCATGATTACACATTGGTCAACTAAGTCAATCCATTACACTTAAATCATATGGTGACGCAAAATCACCAACAGACAATTGATGAATTTGCTTCAAGAAACGCACGAAAACATCAGTTTAGGTTATATAGGCGGAGCTTGTGATTCAAAAATTATTTTCTTATATCGTAACATTTTACTTAATAAATTGTGTTTTTTGTTTATAAGGGGGCATATTTTAGTTTCCTCGCCCCGAGCATCAAAAACCTCAGGACCGGCCCTGCATGATTAATCCTAGAGTCGTTTCCGACCTTTCCCTAACAATCCTTAAATATACACTACTACACTATTTGATGTTGGTTAATACTGCAAATTGATGTATTGCTTATTGTAAAAGAAAATTAGATGTTTTAGACATGATGTGAACCTACAAGCTTTGGTGTAAAGAAATGCATTGTATTTGTTAACATCCTCTTATCTTCATTACTAGATACTCCATATCAACAAGACAACAACAATAGTAACTTATTATGTCGTTTGCAGTCAAGTTAGTTTAATGAATCCATAACTGAAAGCATTTATATTACATTAAAGATTGAAAACAACTTATTTCAAGAGACGTTATAGATTAGTTAATATCGACTGTTACTTTATTAAACTTCTGTACTTTTGCAACACATCCGTTTTTTACCACTAATTTTTCTTCTTAGTCTACCTCTAAATACAGATTTGTGGTTCTATAGCTTAACAAAACACGATTGAGGAACTAGTTAAGAGTTTAGGATCATGTAAAATAAACGCAACAACAACAACATCTAATCCCGTCATAGCAGGATATCAAGTAAAATAATGAATCTCTCTATTCTTTTCACATATTTGCATCCACAAATTAACCTACACATCATTATGTGGATTATTTTTTGTAAAAATTATGTGAGTGAGAGATAGTTCCCATCGCAGGGCTAATAAAACCTTGTTTCTTTTCAATAAACAAACCAACATGTTTAACCTTGGAAAGGTGCACTTATTAG
>BQNB010113906.1:0-20390 GCA_026074375.1 Tanacetum coccineum
AATGAACCAGCAGTGTATTTCACTTTTTGGTCATTACTACAACCACTCATATCCTGTACGTTCTCTATTTTCTCAATCCAATAAGTAAGAACTACAGCACCTCCCTTACCATCATATTTCTTAGGGTTACAAGCTAAGAACTCCTTATATGAACAACCTACTCGGTTGCCATTTACTAACACATTCCCCACGTTCTCCTGAATGTTCTCATTAACCACATTACCATTCTGATTTCCAACATTTCCTTGGTTACTAACCTGAGCTAGCATGGCGGGTAAGAGGTTCTGCAATTGCTGGGCAATGATCGTCGAGAAGTAGGGTGCACCCACATTAGCTCCCTCTACATTCCCATTGACTCCCTCTACACCCCCATTAGCTCCCAAAACCTGGTCATTTACTTGACCATTCAAATCCTCAACACGCTCATCATTACCTTTCCTAGGTCTTCTACCCCTTCCACCTCTACCAACCTGTTCACCCGTTCCCCCTCCTAGTGATTCGGCTGCAGGCCGACCAGCACTTCGGGTCCTCATCCTTGGCGGCATTATCTATACGGGGGAGAACATGGGCAACGTTAGGTAAGTGGGAAGACTTGCACATATACATAGAATATCTTACTATATATAACCAGATATACACGTAACTCTACCCTACGGTGTCAACATCGATTTGTGTGAACAACACGAACAACATTACTAGTATGAGTGTAGTTGTTATACGCTAATATCTACGTGGGTTATGTACTTATCATTCGCTCCTTTCCACTTCATATTCAATATTGAGCCCACATATTTAACTGATGTATAACTAAGGCACCTAATCCCCGAACACACAAAGGCACATCAAAAGCGGAACATTCGCGCACATAGATCCTATATGCATTTAGTCGTTAGATCTTAGGTTATATCTCTAGGCCAATCCACCTAGTTTCTTTATAATTGGCTCTGATAACAGTTGTCACACCTGACAAAGGCGAAAAACTCGAAATGCAATTATAATGTCTATTCTTATACACAGATACATAATAGAGAAAACTACATTGCATTAACTCCAAGTGCTTATGATAGAACATCAACCTTGAACCAACTCAAGTGATGTCCTAATCGATACTATAATACCACAGATATTATCTCTTATTCTAATGCCCACACCTGGACCGATATGTGTGAATACACACTTCGTTTATACCTAAAAAGGCCCAATTAAGCCCAAAACAGACTAAAAATAGCAAAAATATACTTGTTTTTGTGTTTTGTGTGTGCAGGTACGGATATATCAAAAATCACGAGAAAACAGTCAAAAACGGGCAAACACGGACACGGGAATCAGAAGAGCACAAGAGAAGCCAAAGATTCAAAGCCAAAGCCAGAAAAAGTCAAGCCTCAGTCAAAGAAAGTCAAACCCTGGTCAAACAAAGTCAACTCACGAAAGGACAAAAAAACCCATAAAAGTACCATTTAAGTCCCTCAAGATTTTCCAAAAGTTATCACAAAATTAGCCCCTTGAAGTCTTAATGGCTTAAACCCTTAAAAACCTTACCCAGATCCAAATTCTTAGCCCTAAAGCCAAAACCTAGCCCAAATACCTCTTTTTATATAACCACTCAAGGACCATTTATGCCATTTAAAAAAGTTCTTTTACACAATACTTGGGTTAAACAACCATAGGGACTGAAAGTGCCATTACCCCAAAATTCAAATCTGTTTTAACCCTTTTCAGTTGAAAATGGCGCCAACCATGGGTTACTATTCACCCTCCTTCTCCAACACTTACCACAGTCAAAACAAGGGGCAAACACAAATTAAGGGTGTTTAGATATTCATTGAGATCGAATACAAGATGCAGGGTAAAATGTCATATCAGAGCTCTAATTGGTTCACTCAAGCTAGAAGGCCACGTGGCTATGAAGAAAGCACAAGGAGAGGTGGGTTTTACTCTATTATCACTCACAAAACAAGCACAAGCTGTCACAACAAAGGAATGACAGCTTGGCAATCCGTAGGAAATAGATCATGATCCAACGGCTCAAAATCATGATCCAATGATTGGAAATTTTTACGGGCAAGATCAAAAGGAGCGTGTGATGGAAGGGAGGCCCTATTTAGCTCTTACTAGTCTATAAGCTAGTAATTGAGCTTAATCTTACCTTAACCATACCTTAATCATAAAATCAGTTTAATAAACCTTTGCTTAATTGATAATGGACTTTGGAAGAGAAGCTAGCTTGGGAAGAGCTTCTATGGATTGTACTAGCTTATCCAATAAGGATAAGCTAGAGCTTGTAGCTGTTTATTAAGTTTGTGCTTCTGTTTAGCTAGAGCTAAAGTAAGTTTTCATTTTGATTTTATGGTTCTTTATTATTTAGTTCAATTAATTGCTTATTAGTTTGATTTTGCTTATTTGTTTATTAATTTCTTATGTATTTGCTTTTAGTTGTTTTTTGTTGTCTTTTGATGTGATTATTATTCCATCATTTAATCTGTCTTAGCTTAGTAATGTAGGTCTTTAGATTTCAATTTTCGGTCTAAAAAAATTTCCATAAAAGCCCAAAAAATGTAGCATGGTTTTAATTCTTAAATTTTAGTTAATTTAGTTGTTGATTCATGTTTATTAAGATTGTTATAGGCTATTAGAAATCTGGTGTTAAGGATTTGTGTAATAAATTTTCTAATCATAAGCTTTGGGGGAATTCTGTCCATGTTATAAAAGGGGTGTTTGGTTTTATTAATTTTGACCCTTATTAGTCAAAGTAAATAGGTGGAATCTCTTGGTCAGTTGAGTTTTCTTATTTGATTAAGTTTTGAAAAGGATTTGAGGTCTAGTTTGCACTTTAAATCAATTTGAGGCTTAATCTTGTCCTTCCTGCACCAGGGGAGATAATTGCTTTTTGTTAGCTTATAGATTTTGATCCAAGTCTTTCTTGGCTTGGACCTTGTTTAATTTGTGTTAGCATGAATCATTCAGAGTGTTTATTGTAGGTTAGACAAAAAGGTCACATGCATTTTGTTTTGTTGCTCTTGCAAGTGCATCAGCATACTAACAGCAGTTAGTACTGCTGTCCTTTTCTTTATAGATTAAGCTAGAATAATTAGGATTTAGTCCTTTAAATTTAGTTTACTTATAGCTTAGTCATAGCTTAACATAGATCAAAGCTTGTTTTCTAATTTTTAGCTCATTTTTAGGTTATATTTTCTGTCAAAAGTTCATAAAAAAGCCAAAAAGATCAAAAACAGTAGTAGTAGTAGTAAGTAGCTTGCTAAATATAGATTTCTAGCTTATAAGTTTAGTTTTTAAGCATTAGGATTTTAGTTTATAAGTAGTTCACTTAGTTTTCAAAAGTTCAAAGTTGTTTTGAATTTTTAGAAAAACTCTTAGCTTTATTTGATTAGAGGTCTTTGTATAATTCTGAGTTTGCTACTTTGATTCTCAATTTCAGATAGTGTAGAGTAGTTGTGGCCAAAGTAGCTTGTTAGAATTAGATTAAGCACATCATTAGCTTTCTAAAACATCTTTTGTTTTTAGATTTGAGCTTATATTGAACCTTGTGCAAGCTTTTAAGTGACAATAAGCTAAAGAAGGCTCAAAAGCCAACTTACTGTAGTCAGAATCTTTGTGAGCTTTTTGAGTGCTTAAATTTCAACTTCAGCTTATGTTTGCTTTACAAAAAGTGCTTAAAATTGCTAGCTTAATAAATTCCAGCATTTAGTTTTTGTAAAAAGTCAAAATAAAAATAAAAGGAGCCAAAAAGGTGCCTTAAGCACACTTCGAACTAAGAACCTTAAGCACACAACACCACATCTTACCATCTGTATAGGGATGACTACTTGGTAGCCATTTCCTTTACCTTTAATTAATACCTCATTTCATTTCCTTACTAGTATAATAAGCCGTAGCTTAGTTTACTTATTATAGAGCTGTTGAAGCTAAGCTGTCAGGGAGATTAGAATTTTTCTAGTTTTCTTGTTGATTAATAGACCTTTTCTGAGTCTTTTGGTAATTTTTCATAAGTTTGAATATTTTTTTCATTTTTATTAAGTTTTATTTTTGGAATATATCATTAAAAAATAGATAATGTTTCAGAAAATTACAAAATAGTTTTTAGCTTCTAATCAATCACTTTTTTGATTTTCATAAGAAAAATTATTTCAACCCTTTTAGATTTTTATTTTAATTTTTTGAGCTTTTACCTTTTTAATTTTAAAATAAGATTTTAATTTTTAAATTAGTTAAAAATCGTTTTCTGAATTTTTTTATGTTATTTTAGAACTTTTTCTAAGTTTAAAAATTCATTTTTCTTAATTTTTAGACACTTAATTTGCTATTTTTTAGGATTTAATTAGATTAAAATAGTTTTTAATTCATAATAAATTCAAAAATAATCAAAAAAATGTTTTTCTTTTTCTTAAAATTTTCTTTTGTCCTAATTTAGGTTTAGAAATTTAGTTTGCATTTTTAGGAGTTAATTTTATTGTATTTGCTTATTTGTTGCGTTTTATTTGCTCCCGTTAATTGCTTTTAAGTGTTCATTTTAATTGTTGCTTTATTTAGTAGTTATAGATAATCAAAAATATCTTTTCTCTCATTCAAATCATAATCCGAGCTAAAATCGTGCGTTTTCAAAAATTTCACAAGTCGTTGGGGAAACGACCCGGGTGATCATTCTTCCCGGTTAAATATACGTATTATATATTATATATATCTTTTAGAGTGAGCTTTTCTTAAGGGAGACTTTAGGAAAGTTCTTAATTGCTCTTTTGGAATATTAATAGTATATTTTATTGCGTGTATAAAACTCACAATCAGTTTTTGGCGCCGTTGCCGGGGACTTGTGTTAAAGATTCCGTCGTTTACGTTTGTTGATTTTGGTTTGAAGATCCTTTCGTCCTCGAAAGTTTCATTTTTGTTAAATATTTCAAAAATCCAAAAAATTTAAAAATATATTTTCTTTTTAGTATAATTATCATATAAAAAACAAAAAAAAATCAAAAATATAAAAAAATTGTCCTTAAAAAAAATAATAAAATAAACAAAGTTGGTAAAAGAACACCAACATATAATACCTTCAATTGAGGTATTATCATAAATAAGTTCCGGTGAACTTGAAAAGTTCCCAATCGAACCAAGATTTTTTAAAAACTTGCATTTGTGTCATTTTACGAGGTAGAATTTTTAAGAGATACCGTGAAGTAAGTTGATTATTTGGTTTTAAGTTGTCTTCCGTTTATCCGTTTAAAATAGATTGTTATTAAAAAAAAATTCAAAAAATACAAAAAAAAGTTTTATTTTTGTTTACTTTTTAATTTCTTTATTTTTAGTGCATGCGCACTCGTTCTCAAGCTAGAAGTAAAAAAATGTCGATAAAACAAATTACCATCGGTTATTGTGGGGACCCGAGTTTCCAATGGCCGACAATCGTACCATGGCTCAGATGCTACAAGCTCCCATCGAGGGATACAAAGATGCAATTGTTGTACCACTGATAAATGCAAAAAAATTTGAGCTTAAACAAACTTTGATTAATCTTGTTCAAAGTAATCAATTTACGGGTAAACAAGACCCTCATAATCATCTTCGATTTTTCAACAAAGTCACTTCTACGTTTAGACATCTCGAAGTTCCAAATACAACGATTAAGCTTTTGCTTTTTCCTTTCTCTCTCGAAGGTGAAGCCCGGACTTGGCTAGATAAGGAACCACCTTGATCGATTCTAACGTGGGATGATCTTGTCTCGAAATTCATAAACCAATTCTTTCCACCTTCGAAAACAACCTACCTTCGAAATGAAATCACTACTTTCAACGAAGCATGGGAACGTTTCAAAGGACTTCTTCGGCAATGTCCTCATCATGGTTTCTCGGAATTACATCAACTTGATACGTTCTATAATTCTTTGTCATTCTATGATCAAAGATGCTTTAGATTCCGCCGCGGGTGGAAATTTTCTAGATAAGATGCCTCGTGATGGTTTGGCCATTATTGAGAGTAAATCAAGGTTCGTTATTTAAGAAGTTGTGCAATTGAACCCAAGAGTGAGTTACGGAATGCTCCTCTTTTCTACTTCTACATTTCTTTATTCTTGATTTCAACAACTCAGGCCGCTTCTATTGAAGTTAAATGGATATTCGAATGAGCCGATTAGAAAAAGTGATAGTGAAAAGAATGTTAACGGACCCTGCTACGTCAAAGCAGTCAAGGAGTTTGTGTTACATGTGGTTCAAACCATAACTTTCAACAATTGTCCATCCTAACAAGGAATGAATTCCCGTTTTTCATGATAAAATTCTTCAATTCCAACAAACCGCCGCGTTGGCAAAACTTTGATCATAGAAATCTCCTAATTTGGCACAATGATGAGGAAACGGATTTAATCTTCAAAACAACCAAGGAAACAAAAGTTATAAGGAAACAATTTTAATTCGATTCAAAAACCGTGGAGGCAATTTCCAACCAAAACCGTCAAAACAATCAAGGAGCGTTTATCATCCCACCATACCAACCACCCAAAATCAACCTTTTGGTTAATCAAGCTTTATTCCCGTTTTACCAAATACCAAGGTGTTAGAAAATGGATTTTTGATAATACAACAAGGCCAACGTGCGGTATTGAAGAATGTTCAACAAATCAAGGTCCAAAATTTGCAAAAATCAATGGCTAATGATACTCAGTTTGATGACAATTCTATGATAATTAATATAAAAAAATTCGCCTTACTATCGACATTCAGGTACTCCCCTCCCCTCCCCCACCCTGCCATCACAGTAATAAACCTGTGTGCCATGTTAATGCTCCTCCACCACAGAAGTGGTAAAACTTGTGAAGGACCTTGAATCATCTTGTTCCTTACACCCGTTGTTTAATTCCCTTCAACGGAAACACGAACCCCCAAACCCACGGAGACGTCAACGGAAAAGTTGCCAAAAACCAAGTTAAGAAATACTGCTCATAGTTCTCACATCAGGAGGAATGAAGATTCCATTTTCATTGAAATCCCCAAAACCAAAAGCAAGAAATACCGTTATTGTTGAAATTCAAGATCTTAATACTCCTAGACCTAATTCGTTTCAACATAAACTTCTTAATCCCGAAAGGATGAAGTGAGAGAGAATGATAAACAAGTGATCAACATAGCCGGTTTTTAGGAAGATGTTCAAACAACTCCATTTAGAGAGTGGATTGAATGTTACTCTAATTGAAATGCCAATAGTTCAACAAATGGTTAAGTCGTTGCTAAGATCAAAGAGGACTCAAGGAGATTAGCATTACGACGTGAAATTGCCAATGTTCTGCCATCATCATGAACAAATTCCCCGAGAAGCTCAAAGGGATCGGGAAATTTCTTCTATTCTGTGTGACTTTACAAGAGCTTGATAGGACTGTGCTTTAGCGATTACGGAAGATAGCAATAATTATTTTACACTCATTCTATCTACAAGCAGCTTGGGCTTGAATGCTTTGATCCTACTCGTATGACCTCGAGCTTGCCAATCGTTCAAAATTCGCAACCCCAATGGGCATAGCGAGGTTGTTGTAGTTAGAGGTGGATGGTTGTCACTTTTCGTGGGATTTTTGTTGTGGTCTATATTTTGGTACCAGACCCGAGAGTGCTATTATTTTAGGGCTGGTACTTTCCTTGCACCGAAATAAGCTTCATTTTTGTGGGGGGAATTTTTTGTACGAAGAAAATTGACTTTGAGAGTAGGAATGGAGATCTTGTTTATTAAGCGATATTCTGTGAAAATTAACAAGGATTAGCATTTTGATTAATGCTTTTTCTTTCATTGATTTTTTGAAAGGAGATCCATTTAGTGGGCAGTACCACTATTCATTGACGGCTCTTTTCGTAGTCTCTTCTCTGATGAAGGACTTAGTGATATTCTACTTTAGAGGAATTCATCAATGAATTCACTCTTCCTAATCATTACAACCGGGTGATGCGTTTCAAATTCATAAGAAGGATATTATAAAGAAAATTTTTCAAATCCGCTTTCAATTTGTGATAACTTCAAATCTTGCAACAGTTAATCCACTCTTTGGAAAAGAACGATAAGGATGCGAGATTAATGGTCTTCTTCTTCCTTCACTCTTACTTCACGGCAATGAATGTGAATTTTGAAGCTATTTGTAAAGTGATTCGAATTCCACTCTGGGAATTAATTTACCCTCCCTCCCACCCTTGAAGGTTTCTAAGTTGCAATCCTATTCATTACTCTCACCGGTAGAAGGTTTGTTTCATGGGAGACGCGATGGGTTTTCTCGTTGATCCGTTTTGTATGGAGAATGGATGGGGGGGAAATGAATTAGATTTGGAAAAGATAATTTGTCTCTTGGCAACTTACTTACTTCAAAAAACTAAAAACTCATACTTTCTCGTTCCTCGAGAAGTTGAAGAATTCAAGGAAAAGATGACGAAGTTTCAAGTGTTTTCTAAGAATACCCTTGTCATGCAATATAAATACACTTTTGATAAATCCCAATTGATTTTAATTGATCATTTTTTCCAAACCACATGGATTTTAAAAAGACTTAACCATTTCATTTGAATCTACAAATAAAAGTATCTTTTTCCACCTCCTTGGTTAGTATCCGACTCGTCTTTCACTGCGAGTTATCGGGCTAGTATTACTTGTAGTCTCTCGAAAACGAGGACATAGTTTTTAAAACGGGTATACTAGTTTATCATGCATTCATGATAAAAAATCTTGTAAATTGGGAGGAGAATTTAATAAGAGTAACATTTCCCTCCGGGATCTCTTTTAGTTTTCAAAGATCGTAATTTTTCTTCTACCTCTGCCAAACCACAGGTGAATGTTTGAATTTTGAGCTCCAATCTTGGTATGGTAGATGTTGTGCTCTAATGAAGATTTTTACCAAAGCAAAAATGATGTACATTATAAATGTTGAAGATGTCAATTTCCTTCAACATTTTTATTTGGTTCTTTTATTCCATCTTCACCTACCCTGAAAGGAATCACCTTTTTTCTCTCTTTTCTGTGTGAAGATTTCATTTCATTGACCCCAGACTTCGGTAATTTCATTTCTTAAAGTCGTTGGCCTTTTTAAGGAAGTTTTTCTCTTTTACATTTGCTCTCCCTAAGGACCAATGAATTCAGAGATCGAGTCGAGCTTGCGACTCGGTGAACAAAAACAAGCCGCTTCGTGGGAGTTCACCCCATGCCTATCCTTTTCTATATTTTTTATTCTATTTTTTTGTTGTTGTTGATGTGTTTTTTTTTTTATTTATTAAGGCTAGCCCTCTAACGTTTTTCATTGGTTGTTCGTTTGTTGTATATTGTTGTAAGATTGATCCAACAATTTTGAAGCCTCTCGTGTTCGGTTGTTGTGACCCCGGTTCACTAAGTTCCTATCCTTTGTTTGGAATTTAGTTTGGGGAGATCCGATATCCTTTCATTATTATCGTTCAACGTTTATCTTTGCTAATTAAAAACAGCTTAGATTTACGTAGTGGGACTCCCGACTTAAAAATTGTGGCTCATTGTTTCATTTTAGTTTGGGGAGGGGAATCTATCGATTTGATGTTACCTGTTATTGTTTTTTATGTTCTCAAGTACCTCTTTTTCCGCAAAAATTGCAAAAAATTTAAATTTTTTAGTTTCTTATTTGTAAAAAAAATTGAAAAACAATAATAGATAGAAAAAATAAATAAAAAAAATAAAAGAAAATAAAAAAGTGTTATAGACACGAATGTAGGGTTTCCGTTGGTGAGAATAAGAAGTAATTTTTACCCGATTCGAACGTGTAGAGTTATAGCTTTCTCCCTTAACATATTAATGATGATAGTATGTGTAGTTCTCATGTTGCTTTAAACATGCTAGGACTTGAATATCTTTAGTAAAATGAAGACTTGTGCTAATCTAAGTAGATTTTAAAAATGCCGTTTTGGATTTTTATATAGGCTAAGGTATTTTGCGATTTTCTGTATTAGAGATTTTAAATTGCAATAGAATAGAGGTGATAGTGTTGATTACGTGTTAGGATGCTTAACCAGTTTATTTGGAAATCTTAAAAATGGCTTATTAAATATAACTTGTGGTTTTTCTTCCCCGAAGTTCTTAAAATGATTAATTATTAGTGTTCTCTGTAATTATTACACAAATTAGAGTTTTACTCTTAAAAGTCTAATCAACATATTATAGAGAAAAAGCTTTATCGATGATGAAGTCAACATCATTTGTAAATAAGAATTTTGGTTCAAGTTTATTACTTTGGTTTTCTAAAATGAAAATTTTCTATTTGAACAATTATTGTGTTAAAAAAATCTATAAAAATGTAGTTGGTGAATAAAAAGGATGCAAGTTATAAATCCTTAGTGTTAATAATTAATATACAAACTCCATCGCAATAAAGTACATGGGCATTTGTCGGTTCGCTCCCGATGTGACATCGAAAGAAAGGGTGGAGGATGTATATTTAGGGTTGGTATCATAATAAGTACACGAGCTCTTGTCGGAGGCGTGGCCGATGTGTCGTCGAAAGAAAAGTGATACCGATTCCTAGCCTAATAATGTAAATAGAAATAATAATGTTGCAAAGTTAGAAAATAAATAGTAAAAGTTTCATTTTCTAAAACCAAGGTATTCTTTTGAACTAAGGTTTGCAAAAGTCTACAAGGCTTTTTCATCGGAAGTTCATGCGTTTCGATTAGTATTCTCCGGATGGGGTGTCAAAAGCCTTAGCACTTACCCGATGACGGTGGGATTGCTAGAGAAGAAAGTCATTCATGGGACAAGTGAACCAACGATGTCTTAGCTAAGGAGGTTTTTGTTTGCTTTGAGTTGTGATCTTGCTAAGTGATTAACATATTAGCCCAAAAGGCCCATGTGTAAAGCTTGGTCGGATTTCAACTATCTAAATATGTGGATTTAATGGTTTAAATTAATTTGAACACACACACCTTAATATATGATTTATGTCGGGAAGAGGAATTCACAAGTTGTAATTATAAGTAGTCTTAGCATCTTAGCTCGTAATTAACGGTGATCTTGTTTTTAAGCTTGGCATGGGAAAAGTGAAAAGTCGGGGATGATGAAGTTATCTTTTAGACACTTAATTGTTTTTTTATTCTATGATCCTTAAAGTTACCAATGAGGTAATGAAAAAAATACATTATGTCAACACAAATAAATTGTAGTTAGGTAGTTAATTATCAAGAAAAATCATAAAAAGAGAAAAATCTAAGAAAATGGGAAATCGGGTGTTTTATAACTTGTGATCTCTTAACCCTCTCAGTAAAACTCTTTGCTACTTTTCAAAGGCTTAGTTTGGGGAAGTTTTCGAGGTATTTGGTTATAAGGCATGTGATATTGCGCATTTGCCGTGAGGAACGACGCAATCGGTTTATTTGGGAATTTTGATAATGTAGAACACACAAATCCGTTTGTACCTAAAAACTAACCAATTAAAACCCAAAAACAATAGAACCAAAAATGGCAAAAATGTGCTTGTATTTGTGTTTTGTGTGTGCAGGTACGGATATATCAAAAATCACAAGAAAACAGTCAAAAACGAGCAAACACGGGCACGAGAATCAAAAGAGTACAAAGCCGAAGCCAGAAAAGCCCAAAACCCTAGCCCATTTCCCTTTTCATTAACCACAAGGGCCAGTTTGGCAATTACTGAAACTAGTTTATAACTAGAAAAAGAAGGATCCAAACACAAGGACTAAAATTGCCAACTCCCTAAACTTCAAACCGATTTACCCTTTTCAGTTAGAAAAAGGCGGGTAAAATCGTGTTACTGTTCATCGTCTTCCCAAACGTGCCCTTAACTCAAAACAAAGGGGTTTTAACAATTAGAGGGTACAAAGGACAATTTAGGTGTCCAAGTACACCTTGGCAGTAAGAAACGTCACTCCCCATCCCTGATTGGTCCAATCCCTAAGGAAGAATGCCACGTCAATGGAGAAAGCACAAATTCATGTGGGTTTTTGTGCTAAAACACTCACAAAAGAAGCACAATGACACCCAAAAGGGAATGACACGCTGGCAATCCTCAAGTGTCTACAATTTGATCAAACGGCCACAATAGAAGCTCAAATGATTGAAGAAATGATTGGCTGAGATTGAAAGATTGGAGACCAGGGCAAGAGATCCTAGAAGCTTCTTTCAGCACCTATAAAAAGGCCCTCCCTCTCACACAACAAAATAACCTAAAAGAAAATAGAAAATAGCGAGATATCTAGATTTTTAGTAATTTTTAGTCTAGCTTAAATTTCGTATTTTTCTTAAATGTAATTTTCCTTAAAATGTTTTGTAATCTCCTTCTTAAGTAATGTAATCAGTAATTTTCATTAATGAAATTTAGTTTAAGTCCATATATATAAGCTCTCTCTTTTTCTTTTTATTCCAAAGCTCGTCTTCAATAAGCCCAATTGTCTAAATAAGTTAATAAGCTCATTTATAGCTCTTTCAGTCTATAAGCCTGAAATAACACTTAAATTGTTAAAATCAATATTAATAATATTACCTAATACCTTAACCATGTAACTTACAATTTATCATGGATCCTAATAGATTAAGAAGTCTTTTATGGAAAGGGATCTTAACTTGGAAGAATCCCAGAGGACTTTACCCCTACTTATCTAATAACTCGAGGAGCTGTACTGCCATTATTGGTCCTTTTGTTTTAGCTCAAAGGTGCAAGTAAGTGTCTCTTTTCATTTTTTCTCTAATTCCGTTTAAGATTGCTAGTATATATTTATATCTTAATATTGTATATTTGCTTAATCTTTTGCTTATATGCTATTAAGTTTTTATAGTTTTATAAGCTTTAATTTCATCATATATATTATTCAGCATTTTAAGCTTTCTTAGTTTGAACATAGATTACATTATAGTTTGTCTTAGAAACCATGAAAACACCAAAAATAGTAGAAAATTAGTTTAAAATCTTAGATTATCGGCTTAATCAGTTGTTTATCATGTTTATTTAATGTAGTATTAAGCTTTTATTTAATTAATTACTGGTAATCAATCTAAAGCCTTTAAATATGTTTTCAATAAGTTTAAAATGAGTATTAGAATAGTAAAGGGGTGTTTGGAACAACAGCACTAACCATAGGTTAATGCTGTTTGTGGCCATTTAATCTTAAGGTTTTGGTTAAAAATCTTCATCTAGTCTTTTTATCATTGCATAAGTTTTAGATCATTGTCATTTAAGTTTTCATTAGTTTTCTTTAAAAACTGTTTGGAATAGCTTGCTCATTTAGATCAAATCTGTTTTTAGTAATATCTTAGCTTATTATTTCCTATTTTAGATGATTTGAAGTGTTTAAAAGCATGTTATTAGGTCTGAACTATTTTTCTTGAGATTGTGTCAAGTGCACCAGTACTAACAAGTAGTTAGTACCGCTTTGCTTTTACACTAGCAGTACTAACCTCAGTTAGTACTGCTGTCTTTTTAATCTTTCAGATAAGCTAGTATTAGTAGGATTTAGAATCTTAAATTTAGAAGTTTTATAGATTACACTTAGCTTAATATAAATTGGAGCTTATTCTTCATTTTCTAGCTTTATTAAAAAACAGCCTAAGTTCCCCTCAGGAACTTTGATCTTAAACTACCAGTACTAGACCTCTAATTAGTACTGTTGGGCTTATTAGTTTTAATTTTTTAGCTTAACATGCCTTTTTGCTGATTTTTCGCTATCTATCTGCTTAGTAAGATAATTGGTTAGTTACATCTGATTGTGTAGTTAGTTGTAGAGCTAATTTAGCTTATGTGCCTTTCATAAATTTACTAAAAAAACAAAAAACAGTAGGTTAAGAGTTATTTTAAATTTTGAACATTAGCTTAAAGTAGTTGTATTTTTATGATTTTGTAATTGCTTATATATAGGTTAAATTAGTTTGCAAAAGCCTTAAGGACTGAGACAGCTCATTGAGAATTTAAGCTTATTTAGTTTTTTGAGCTTTTTGAGTGTTTTCCTAAGTTTAGTACTTTCATTATCCATTTCAGTTGGTTTGAGAGGTTCCTAGGTCAATTAGCTTTTCATTTTTAGATATTACACATCATAAGCTTTTCAGAACACCTTTTGCTTTTTCATTTAAGTTTAATTTGAGTAGATTACAGTTTATTTAGTAAAACCAAGGGTAAACCCCCACTTTCTGTAAACAGCTTATTGATAAGCTCTTATAGAGCTTATTAGTGGATTTCAGTCCTAAGTGTTTTTGTTAAAATTGTCAACCATCACTTATTTTATAATTTTGCTTCTTTAAGTTTTTGCTGAAAAGCACTTTTTATTTTCAACTTATTTTTAAGCCTAAAATGGACTTAGGGTGTAATCGGGTTGAGTATCAGGGTAGGTAGTGTAACTTTTTAATTTCAGTTGTTTTTCTGTTAGTCCTTACGTTAGTTAGTTTAGTTTTTCCGTCCCCCAGTAGACCTTAATGTCACACACCATTAGTCCTTAGTTAAGTATTTTAATCAAGTTTATTAGTTTAAATTAGTAATTAGGTTTAGATTTTAATTAGTTTAATTAAGATTTATTATAAAGATAAAAATTAGGGCTTTTAATTTTTATTAATTTCTGCTAATTTTCTTTATTTAGTGTAATTTTTATAAAAATTTTAGGATTTATTTTTTAATAGTTTTATTATTTTTATAGTTTTTAAGTAGTTTTATATTTTTAGAAAAAATCATATCTTTTAAATTTAAAAAGCCAAAAAAAGTTTTTCTTTTGTCCTAAAATTTTCTTTTATCCTATCATAGGATTTAAATTTTAGTTTACATTTTTGGGGTTAATTTAGATTATTTACTCATGATATATCGCGTTTTTTAATTTACCGTATTTGGTTTGATTGTTAATTGCTTTTATTTATAGCTATAGATTATCAAAAAGTCTTTGCTTTATATCAATCAGGATCCGAACTAAAACGTAGTTTACAATTTCACTAGTCTTTGGGAAACGACCCGGGTGATCAGACTTGCCCCGGTTTTAAATATATGTATATGATTTTATATTAATATTCTTGTGAGTGAATTGGTCCAAGAGTTACTTGGGATTTCCTTAATTCTCTATCAGTATATTATTTTAAATATGATTTAAAACTGCAATCAACTACAGTACTAACTATATAATCCTTCTACTGTTACTAACCTATGTAACTACAAACTAACTATAATACACTAACAAGAATTAACTTTATAACAAAATTCCTAACACTTCTAGGACAAGTGTTTATCGTAATCGGGCACTAACTTGAACAAATACAAGCAACTCCAAATTCTTGTGGCATACTTACAGGCTAAGTCTAAATCTCCATCTAAAGGTTGTTTCGCTTTACTGTTTCGAACTATTTCCCCGAAAGTAATTAGCTTGTTCTTGAGTGTGTTTAAGATAAGTCAAAGAGAACATCCCTATTTTTGGTAATAACTAGAGGCAACGGTATAACTCAGCTTAACTGCCTGGAGCATAGTGGAGTAAAGGCTGATGTGTATAACATTTTTTCCAACAATTTAGATCCCTTTTAATTTATTCGTAAATCATTTGTTCAATGATGTTATCACAAAAACCTTGTCTTAGAATTTGAGGCTTTTAAATCCCCAATTTTCCAAGATTTTAAGTTTAGTTTGTTAATTAAAGAGGCACTTTGTTCTTTTTATGACGAACGACGAGGCCTTTATGATCGAGTTCAAACAATCTTTAAAAACCCGTTTTCACATTTAAATTTCATTATAAAGACGTCCGATCTTAGAAAGCAAATTTTGCCACACCTTATTTTTCTAGTTCCTTGATTTAGGGCTCAAGATCACTTTATCATGATTAACGTTTTCCTTCCTTGGTATTACTCTCTCAAAGATTTAATAGTATCCTTCAACTTACAAATGGTCTTGTCTTTATCTTGTATCCGGGCTTTCAAATCATTGATTTTAAAATATTCTTGAATTTCAACAGCATTTTGATTAACGTAAGATTCATCGTTTTGAAAAACTTCTAGTTTTAATTGCATTGATGCTTCGAGAGAAATACAATGTTTGTTCAGTTGTGATAATTTTTGTCAAAAATCATATATTCTTGTTTTATTTGGAAAGCTCAGCATTCAAGATTCAACACACTTTTCATACATTCCATTTTTCATTTCCATATTCACATAATCATTATTCAAAACAAGATTCATCATAGTTAACAGTACATCTTAGACATGATTTTTTTGTAAGAGTCGATCATTTTCCAAAAGAATTTCTTTTTTAGCAATTTCCAAACATTGTTTATTAACTGAAGACTATTGAACAGCCACTTCCATTTGGTTCCAAAAACGTTTGTAACTTCTGTTATATTCATTTAGAAGATCTTAACAAACACTCGAAAGATGTCTATTAAAGATTTTTAGAAAGGAATAATTTCATTGTTAAACAACAGTTTATGTGTGCTCAAACCCCCATTCACCTCTCAGAGAGCATTATGTTGTCCTCATCTTCACCACGAGTCAAACTGGGTGAGGTGGAATTTAAGTTTTTTAAGGCTTGCATTCACCAAACTCACCTTAGGTAGTTCACTGGAAACATCCACTATGACAGGTGGTGTGTAAGGAGGTTCAATGGTTGGATTGAGTATATGAAACCAAAAGGCTTGTTTAGCCGATAATTCTTGTTGTGGAGAAAAATGTTTTCTAAAATCTTCAGTTAGTCTTCTATATTCAATCGATATTTTATAAGAAATTTTCTTTTCAATAACTTCAGGATCCTTTGCTTTTTCAGACATTTTTGATCGACTCTCTTCTTCCAAAATCAATGTTTCTTCATCATCAATCACATGCATAGCAACATGTGTATTAGACATAACAACACCATCATACAAGGTTGGTTTTATCCGCTGAGCTTTCTTAAGATAAAACAGATTTGGATAACCTAAAGCTTGTTTATGTGTGTTATCATAAAATGCTTGTGGCTTAGTTAACATGTGCACTGTTTAAGCAGATTGACCCACTTTACAAATAATATTATCAAGTTCCTTAATCTTCTTTTCCAAATCAATTTCATTTTCCATATATTTATTCTCTTTTTCTTTGGATTCATTTTTGAAAACTGCAAAAGTTTGCAATACAAATTCCTTTTCTTTAATTTGTTTAGAAATATTTTGCTCAAGTGAGTCAATTTGTTCTTTGAGTGCAAGTTTCTCTCTAATCATATCATCCATTTAAGAATCAATCATTTTTTCACGACTGCTTAAATCAATATTAAGACGTTGTTCAAAAGTTTTGACCCTTTCCTTATATCTCTCAAGCTCGGCGGTTATTGTTTCATTATTCTATTCCTTATTAGCCTTTTCCCAATTATTTACATGATTAATCATTTGTTCGGACATTTGTTCAATCACAGATAAAATTATTAAATCTTGTTGTGCCTGTAAATTAGTATCGTGAACAGTTGCCTGTTGTGTTTCTTGCAAATAATAAGATATGGAAATGATTTTGCTACACAGATATCTCATTAACTGTAAAATCTATAACTGGGTAGATTGTTCAAAATCCTTTCAAATGCATGCACACTATTGATTATCCATATCATCAACAGGTTTCAAAATTAGGTACCCTCTGAGATAATCTACAAAACCCTAATTTGAAATTTGCCATAAAACACTGTTGCAGTCGAGGAGATCATCATAGTCAGAATCATAAGTATTGAGATCCCTCAGTCTGGAAAGCAACATTGTGAGAAATTATGTTTGACTTGACCTGCTAGAATTCCTGGATCTGTAAGAAATGCGAGTCGCTCTCATTCAATATTTTGTTCCAGCTCCTAAGCTTCTGCTAACGTAAACTTTCTCCTTATACACGCTCATTCCTTAGGCGCTTAGGCTGAGTGCATGCCTACCATATGTCCCCCCTTCACACTCGCATCGTACATTAACAACTCTTAGCCTGTCCACTTGTATATTAATCCCCTTGAACTAGTAGCATTGCCTTATACAAGTACCAAATAATATTTTTCCCTCTACCTCCCCTGAACTTTTGCTTGTAACCCTGCACTGTCTAATATGTATCTTGGTTCATCTTAGATTAGAGAAGTTCATGAGTTGATTAATGGTAATAAGGGAACCTTGAAAGAAGCTACAACGGTAGAAAAGCCATTCGTTATTACAAAGCAATTGGACATCTCCAGGAAAAACCCACAACAACAAAACCGAGTCTAACAAATGGTAACACAGTCATAAGTTGTGTATAGCTGATGTGATGATAAGCAACTTGTGGAATTACTTATGGAACAGTTGAGGTTTGATGATTCATTTAAGACTGAAATGTACGTGATGGGGAATAGATGAATGATTGAATTGAGTTTGTGATGATAATGAATGATAATGTTATTGATTGAAATGATCCATGTCTGATGGTGAAAACTGTTGATGAAGTTGAGGGATAGTTTGTAAAAAGACTAGATAAGTTGTGAAGTGAGGTGGCGTCATCTCTGATTTTGCAACACAAATGCAAATGGATCTGATTCATTCACCATACTAACGAGTACTTCATTTGTATGGATTTCGTGTGTTCGAAGAGATTCATGAAGTTGATCAAAGTTTGAGGTATGCAAATCTTTAACAAGCTTGACATCAGTCACAAACTTACTCCAATTCAGTGAAGACGATTTAAGAACTCGTATGTATTAACTTGAAATTGCTCCATTTTCATTTTGTAGATGTTCATATCGTTAATCAACTGAGTAAATCTCAAGTAATACGTGTGACGTGATTCCCCCTTGATATGAGTAAACTTATCAAATGCATCATACAACTTACACTCTATTCCCTGCTTTGTCAAAGAGGTACCTTGCATCAGTAATTGAACTCTCTCCCATAAATCTTTAGCAACTCTGTGATGATTCACAAGTGAATAGATATCAGCAGGAAGGCCTTGAAGAATGATATTGGTAGCTTTCATATCATAATCAGCTTGAATTTTCTCAGCAGCAGATAATTTAGCATATTTCTTTGTTCTGATCACACCGTTCTCTTCAACTGTAGGCCAAATGAGAGGACCATGTTCAACTGATTCAAGTATCATTCTTCCGTGTTCTCTATTTTGCATGTATAATTCCATTCGACTTTTCCAAGAATCATACAGGTCTTTGTCCAACATGGGTGGACGATTGTCAGCACCGGAGAGTATCATGTACTCAGCAAGAGTATTCTTTTGACCAAGTGAAATCATTGGATCCATTTTAATGTGATAAGATTAAAATGATCGGACAGTGATTGGAGGTTGTTGTGTTAAAGTGAGTTTTGATTAATGAAGTTTGAGTCTTATGGAATACACGGGATTTTACAATTCTTGATAAAACCGAGAAAAATGAATCTTCACGGGATTTTACAAATCAAAGAACAACCGTATAATTCACTTAACGAACGTGTATAGTTCTCCTTAGTCAAGCGTATAAATCACCCAAGCAAAATACGTATAAATCGCCCCTTGAAAAATACACTGTATAAATCGCCCTTGTAAAAACAATGGTATAAATCGCCCTTGTAAAAACAATGGTATAAATCGCCTTTGTAAAAACAATGGTATAAATCGCCTTTGCAATTACAGTGGTATAAATCGCCTTAGTAAAGTACTGTATAGATCGCCTGAACAAACACTCGTATAAATCGCCTGACTTAAAGAAACGTATAGGTCGCCTGAACAAACACTCGTATAAATCGCCTGACTTAACAAGGTGTATAGATCGCTTGACCAAACAACACTTCAAAACTCAAAAATCAAAAATCTTAAAAAGACACACTTTTGACGTTTTTACCCGATTTTTCTTGTACAACTTAACTATCTAATACTATTAGAACCTTAAAAACACAAACTTTAACGTTTTTGACACGAAAAATTTGAAATCAAGATTCTTGGTACAAAACCATCTTTTTAACCAAAAAGACTTAAAAAGATGAAATTTTTATGGTTTTTGAAAGATTTTCTTGTACTTCTAGTCTATACTAAGATAAATAAACAAGAAAGTTGTGAACTTTATGGTTTATAAATCCTCAAAAGGTGAAAACCTTTTGAATGGATTCGAACCACAACACGCCTAGAACGAGTAGAAGAAAAGTACACATAACCTACACAAACACCCCATGTGTAACATTCCGTATTTTTAGGTCATTTTATGACGCCATTTATTTCGTCATAATTTCACAATTTATTTTATTTTAGTTTCGTACGCGCTTACTTTTAATTCTTATCATATAATTAAATCGCGTAAACTAAAAATCAACAATTAACGTAACAGACATCAAACGAATTAAAGTTTTCACCAAACAAGCAATATATTATTTTTACGAAAGTAATAATCAACTTTTTATATTTTATTTGTATCGGTTACGTAAAGCGTTTACGTTTCACAAATTAATACATTTAGGCATACCCGGAACCATCAAAAATAATCTACGCTT